>JARSSU010035486.1:0-55114 GCA_029619165.1 Eurosta solidaginis
TTGACTAATACACATCATAAATAAATACACTTACAAATACAAACAAACAAATAAACCACAAATTGAATCTCTATGAGTCATCACAGACAAAACCATGCACCATAAACGTTAGACCAATTATTACAAACATATGGTGCGTCTGATTAACGCAAAACATACCATCTGATACATAAAGAATATACATGATACGTCAAACTCCTAATAACACATAGAACCCACATACTACAGCTGTTCCATGAAGCGTACTAACCATATTATAGAAATAACAAAATCATACAAAATAGAAAAGGCCTTCGTAACATATAATCATTACCAACACATACCGTTCAATCACACTATAAATCTAGTTAAAGGATAATGCCAAACTATCAAATCTCTCTTATATCAAAAAATAACAAATCATTACATAAGATAGACGATCTTCTATCCAACTCTAGACTTACACATAACAAATATAACTTATACTCAGGCGAATAAATCATTCATCGAAACAAAGAAAAAAATTATCTTAAATCACAGTTAGCTCACACTAACAACAAAACACATGAAACAGCACCTGGGAACAAAAACAAGGATCCTTTATATGGACGATCAACTCTTTATACAGAAAATATATCAATATCATCAACTAAAACAGACGATAAGAACCAAACTTTACAAGTTGCTTATAATAGCTCACCACCTTAAATATATCGTAATAACATACAATACTATACAAGTATACACTAAGAGTCACAACAACCTCTTACATACTCTTGCGAACTGTACCAAACACATTTAAAAAATTCGAAGACGTAAAATGACAGAATCATACAACATCTAGACAAAGAGGTCATCCAACCCAACCTTGCTCTTCCAAAGAAAAAAAGCACCTTAAAAGATAGACGATAAAAGTACTAAGGCAGATAATCCCAAACTTACAAAATGAATATTAAGAATCATAACCATTCCAACAGATTCTAGATAAAAAAAATGTGCAATATACTACTTTCACTAGTGATAGGCCAACATCACCATCCCTCAACTAATATTTAAGATCAAATATAATAAATAACAAACAAATCATATATTACTAAAAGAAGTAAACTCAATCTCTTACCATCAGCCTTGATAACAACACCAATAACTATTCTTATAGCGAATAAACAGCAAATACAACTGACTCAATGAAAATGTGCTGATAGTCCAGCACTAAACCTTAAATAAAATCGCAACTACCATTAGTATGCCGCGATAACTATCCCCCATTTAACGTTAAAAAAAGTACGACATAAATCATATATGTCGAAACTAACTAAAAACCATAATCAAAAACGCAAGAACATCAAACATAATCAGCAAAATGTACAAAAATAGGATATGAGATCACGATTAAAAAAAAAAAACTAAAAAAGCCCCCCTTAATTTCATACAGATAATAACACAAAAAAAACTTCTCTAAATTTTTACTTAAACAAGACTCGTCAATCTAAATCTTGACTCATCGCCCCAAATCTATACTTATAATAATAATAAGTCAGATAAACAGACAAAATAAAAAAATGAAAATAATCTCGCAAAAGAGAGAATCATATCCACAACCCCGTAACTAAGCTACCCGTTAAAAACTAACAAAGACATTGGATCACTAAGCAGACGAACTATAAAAACTCAGCCTAGAACTTTATAGATAAAAAAATAGCTTCCAATTATACACCCCTAAGATAAGGAAACCATTCTATATCAAGTTATAGAGTGCCACCAATCACCAAATAAATTTCATAATGTAATACAGAAAAAATTGTAAAGCAAAAGTACATACTAACACAAATAAGAACGTCAAAAAAACATAATTCATTGGAATCCTAACGCCACACATCATAATAATAATATATAGCGATAAAACAACAAAAAAAAATCAAATAAATAAGAAATTCTTCGAAAGACATAACGATCTCATCAACCTTCATAACGAAAAACAAACCATAAAAACCTACATAATAATATACAAAGATAAAAAGAAAAAAAAGAGACATACAATAGCGCCAACAGCTCTTACCTGGCGAAACCTAAAAGATCCCCACATTACAGAAATGTAAATATACTATCCAAAAAAATCAATATTTAAAACTCAAGAAAAAAAAAATCACTATAGAACACACCTATTAAATAAAGATAAAACAAGAGAAAGAACAGAAAACACAATGCTCTAGATCAACAAAACCGACCACTCTTGATCTTAAATACAAGAAAATAAAACAAATATCTTATAATGAACGGTCACCAAACACATGCACACCTTTCACAACTCTTGTAATATGCGCCAATGTATATATTACTCTCTGTAAACAAATGAAAAAAAAAAAAATAAAACAAATACCACGTTCTACATGACAGTGCAATAAACCTAACTACATGCACACGCCCTACTACATTTCCCATTATTAAGAGCGAATATTCAGCTCACAAGAAAATTTAACAAAAATACTACACCTTTTCCAAATCTATGAGAAATATAGAACTTATTCTCCCAGATAGCGTGAGCCAAAAACTACCCCTATAATATAAAACAACATAGAAGCATCATTATAACAACCAAACACGAGCCACCATATTACTCATCAAATTTGATAATATATACAAACATCGGCGATGTGACCAACATGTCATCCATTAGTATCATTCAAGGATCAAATACCGACTCGTAATTGAAATGTTTCAGAATGCAAGTAATGTATGGACGCGGATAGGATTTAAAGTGGTCTGTAGTATAACTCAAAGATACTCAGACCTTTTTCAACCATCAACTGCGTGTAATTTGATTGAACGTCAAAAAGTTGACTCTAGCAAGCGATCCCTTAGGTTAGGGTAGCCTACCCTTTGGTTGAGTGGGAGATGTTTAGTTAAAAGACAGCTCACTTGGACACTGGTTGGTCTGTTGTGGTGTCACGTTCTCTAAAGGTGATACTGTCTTACAGTTATTTAACATATTGCTGCGTGGTAGGTTGAAGTTACGAATTAGGCGCACATCGATTTTAGATATTTCCCTCGACAGCTCTGCATAAAGTGACTGGATGAAGTCGTCGTCTCCATACAGTTAACACAGCTGATGCCCTATGAACACTCCAAAATCCATGAATAGATGGACTTTTGTAAGCTTGACAGCTCCGCAAAGCGCTAAGAGTGAACACTGAACAGAAATTCCTCGACTCGACACATGTATAAAGGTGATGTCAGCCCAGCATATGCTTAGCTGACTCGGCTCGAAATATCTAGAAGCAAGTAGCTAGCGGTTCTAAGTCTCCACTAACAGACCTAGATAGTTTGCTAGTGCCTTCTCGGGCTAACAGATCAGCCTGACAATGATTTTGATCATGTCAGCAATCTCTCACAGCCTTCGTCCTGTCGGTGGCAGAGCATGGCGCTTTGATATAAATCTGGCTCAATTCTGTAGCATATATAGCGGCCCAAGAGGGGAATTAATATGGATGTGAAGAAGTGAGTTTCCGGAATCGGAATACGATATCCATATTTCGATATATTTAAATCCAAATCTGAGTAGAAAGTGTAACCTTAGATGTATACCAAAACCTCTCAGTCCAACTCAAACGACTTTACCCATATTTTCCAATTTGCTTACTGATAACCCACTCAGACCCCATATTCACCAATGACTTTTACCTCGATGGGTAAGTGGGAGCGGCTATACTCTCAGCGAACCTACGACTAGAGACTTTTGTGTTTAGTGTATAATGTGGAATTGTTTGAAATCCCCAGGGCTGTTAAAAAATTGGAGGTAGACATACGAAACTGGTTGATATGTTCCCAGATAGGCATGCCGAACATAAGGTCTTGAACGCATGTATGTACGATACAAAATCGACCACCGAGTGTCACAGAACTTTCATTGAGATGGCCGAGTCCTTTGTGGGGACCCGTCGTAGAGAGATTGAGGGCAACTGTACAGCATTTGCGATAGTCAGGAAGATTACGACTAATCGCATCCTTCCGTAAAACTATTGCGTTGGTATACATATGCCCTCTTTTAAACATGTTACCAGCACCAACGCTATTACCACGCGCAGATAAAGGACGCATAAATACGCGTTGTGCCCGAATTAGTCAGAGTTCTCGTCCATGATGAAGGTTTTCACTGAAAAGTGTTTGATGGGTACAAAGAACGATTAGCATCAGTTCTTATGATTACTGCTGGAGCAACAGATGTGTAGAGGAAGAGAAAAGTACTTAAAGTACTGGGTCCGAGGACAGCTACAGTTTCTCAAATTATCTTGCCGCTCTAAATCCTAGAGAGCTACCAACGGACTCGCTGCCAGTGCAGAAGCTTAGCACATTTGCGATTTACGAAGTAAATTTTTCTTATTCAAAAATTCGCGTCAGCATCTTCTTCGCTGAGCAACTGCGCCAATTGGAAACACCAAGGTACTTAATTTATACGAAGTGCTTTAGAGAAACTCTGCATATTACATTTGGTTCAAAAGAACTCTGCTATTGTTGTCGTATTAGCTACAAGCATAGTCCCAAAATAGATGTATATTGGAATAATTTTCCATCATTCCTTGTCAAATTTGGTTTGAAGACTAACCGGTTTCGGCGTTGTGCCATCTTCAGTGCCATTTTTCGAAAAATGGAAAATCATAATAATATTTCAAGTTTTGGAGAGTGTTGTCGGTGTTGATAATCCTTTGCTGGGTATGGATCAGCCACACTTCGGAAACGAGCTCCTGCAAGAGTTTATCCAAACTATCTCGAGAACGATTGTGTGAAACTAAGTTGAACCTTCTAGGTAAACCCTCAATTCTAACCCTCTCCATCCCAAAAGGATGCTTTTGTTCCGATGAAAGCTATTTTATTATCGGCACATTTTTCTTCCGATATTGGTCTCGAAAAATATGAATTTAAATCATTCTTGAGCTAATACAACGGAGCATATTTTAAGTTAGCTAACGACTCGCAGAAGCGTACAATCCCTTAGCGCAATTGTTCAAGACGGACAGTATAATTAAAATGCAGCGGCTGCGCTGGCTAGGCCCATGTTATCGAATGAAAGATGACGCCCCGGCCAAAAAGAGAAGGACAGCTGAACGACCAGGTGGAAAACGAGTTATACTCCTTGGTGCCACCAATTGACGCCGGTTGGCAGAGAAAAGAAGCGACTGGCGCGTCTTGTTGGACGGCCATAACCGTTTAAACGGTTAAGCGCCAATTAAGTAAGTAAGTAAGACAGTATAATGCTGCTCCTACTTAAGCTTTCCTTTATCTGTTTATGGGGGTCCCTTGAAGTAAAATGTCACATAATAAAGTTTGCCAGAGCTCAGTCCAAACCACATTACAAAAACAACTATTGCAAGTCATGACAATACCTTTTCTTACATATCCCTAATACATTAATAGAGAATATTCACATTTCCCCTTTGCAATTTTCCACGATCTTCCTACTACCTCATCTTCTTCTTTCCCATTCACACTTTTATGACCAAATTTTGGTTTGTTTGCTTTTTATACCTTGAATGTATTAAAAATTGCACATAAAAATCGCAAAGTAGCAGGACATTCATAAAAACGAAGCAAGGACCTTTTTTACCGTTTTGTTTGTGGCCAAATGTGCGCAGAGTTTCAATTGAAAGGCATTTTACGACTCTCGCCTTTATGTGGAGCGAATGAAATTCGCTTTAGTGTGATTTACCATTTTTTATGGTGATTTTATTTCTTTGATGAATACCAAATATGCGCCATAAAAAATAAGCAAAATCAATTTTAATTATGCAATTCTATAAAGGAAATTATTTAAGGTTCATTAAGTGACACTTAAGATGAGTTTGGCTGACCGAAAATTTCTAATTTATTGGTGATTAACGAAAATCTATTGAAGGCGATTTTTTATGCTTTGAGGCTTAGGATTTGAGTGTAAAGAATCCAATTGTTCGACGGCTTCCCTGATTTGCGTTTTCTTTCTCTGTTTCGTGTATAAACATTTAATTGCTTTATTTACTTAATTAACTGCCATTGAAAGTTCATTTGCGTAGCGTGCATTCGATAAATAGAGTAATTAATATCTAGTCGTAGAGTAGACGCATTCCAAGCCACCTGCCAGCGAATTACGGTCGCTAACTGCCTGCTGAGTGTGAATGAAACGAGTGAAGGTGGCGTTACAATATTCTCATTAGTAAGTTTGATAAGATCAAATGTCCTGCCAGGATATCACACAATCTTGCCATAATGTCTAATTGATATTTTTTAGAATATTCTCACGATTTGCGCGCTAGACAGCTCACGTTTTCAAATCGTGCAGAGTAAAAACTTTTTAATGTACTTCTAATGGAGTGCTGTAATGACCTTTTGCAAGCTGAGGTCACGTGAAAATTCAATCAAACTCTGCCATATTTATAAAAATGTTAGAGGAGATCACAGATATGCACATAAAGCACCGTTTTTCTTTTCAAAAAATACAGTTCAACCACATTCATAAATTCCAGGTCGCCCAGTTACTTATGGCGCATAAATGCCTGGGGATCGACTGACCGACCGACCGACCGCACACATAAATTCACATAAAATTCTGAAAATATGCGCAAATACATAAATATTAAAATTTACGACATACTTCGTATTGTAAGTAGCGAGCATCTATGTACGTGTGAATGGGGGAAAGTAAGAGAAAGTATGGAGAAGGGCAAGCGGAAGTAAGACGCAAAAATGTAGAATATTTGCTTGTGGTATGAACTTTCCTGGGATACGTAATAATATATAAATACAAAGTCATAAATATTTGCTAACTGGCATTAAAGTAGCATTTGAATTGACTTACCGAGGGCAGAGGTAAGGTGGGAAGCGCCATACAACATGCGACGTGGCTGACTGAGTGAGGAATGTCGAGGATATGTGGCAGCAAATTTTCGACCAACATTCTTATAAGTATTCGCGGGCTTAGCGTTATCATTTTGTACTTCTAAGTCTAATAGAAGCTACATCAGCGAACGAAATATGGCAGGGCATTTTTTTTAAACTTCTTCTTTTTATATTTTCGATATTTGAAGAAAAAACGTCTATGAATTTTGTAACTGACATTTTTCTGCAGTTCTCTGAATTTCTGTGAGTATGCAGCTTTGTAGCTTTTCCACTGCTATTTTTCTGCTAGCTGCTGTAGTTTTTGAAGTATTGAAGAGATTTGGTAAAACTTAACAATTCTTTGAGCTCATGCGACAGAGGTAGATAATTTTCACATTTGTGGAAAAACTTTGCTTCAAGAGCTATCGTTGTCTAGATCTGTAAAGATGGCAATGGAAACAGTTGACAGCAGCGTCAAGGGGTTTTAAAATTCAAGCCTAAAAAATAATATTGCTGTCGGTCCAGGGAAATGTGCTCAATTTAAGGTATGTAGATCCTACCCAGCGCTGAAAGGCACCGAAGGCATTAAACTCTACTAAATTTATTAATTTTTCCCGCTCAAGTGACTTGTGAGCTTGTGTGGGCCGTTGAAAGGTTCGAAAAACTAATCCAATTTAGATTGGCGGATCTTTGAAATAGCGTAGCTAACTCATTCTAAGTAATACAATAATGCAGTAGGCTGCCCTTGGCTCTCGAGCACTTCAGATATCGCAGCTCTCAGTAGTTGCTTACCAGGAGGCTACTCTGAAGAATTGAAAGTGAACATTTCTCGCACCTAGTAAAAGGGTGTGGATCTCATAGTTTCTATGCCTTCGCCACGCGCTAGCGCGGAACTTTAATTTGTTACCCACTATGTACAAGGCCACATGGGTGCGAAAGGTAGGTGCAAAACTAGGTATTCAAATCGAGGGGGTTTGGCTGTCGGCTCAAGAGTTACCTCGACAGGGCGGGTGAAATACATCTCAGGAAGCACCGAACCGCCCTAACTTCAGCCACATTAGGGGGGAGAAGGACGCTGCGAATTTCTTCAGCTTACCGCACGGTCTTTGCAGAAGCTGTCCTGGCCGTTGCGGAAACCTTACCAATACATACATACGCCCACGCTGGCGCGATAATAATCGATCCGACGCTGACAACACAGTGCAGCAGTAGTACTGCAAGAATGTGAGTCAGGGAACTATTTCCCGAACTTAACTGAACCGAATGCAAACTCTTCGCAACCTTCGAAGGTGGGTAAAAGGGACATTTGGCGGCCTATCCCCGGGCAGTGTCATCAATAACATGACCCGCTGAAGTGACAGTTGGATAGGGTCAGCAAATAAGAAGATGCATGTCTAGCTTGAGATTGACCACGTAGCGCGCGCACCCGTGCACGAAAGAATGCTATTGCGGGCCCAGGGTACAGGTTAGGTTTTAGGAGGCAGCCGTTTAAAGTATGAAGGGAATCCTACACTCTGAGATTCTCGCAGTGAGGTTTAAAATCTTTCGGTCAGTGCATAAATCATTTCCACCTTCCACCGAAACTGAAGAAAAAAACCGGATATAGATGCTATGCACCTTGTGGAATCCTTTGATCATACATATCACCCCCATACTTCCCTTCCGTAAGGAACTAGGGTTCGTAAGTAAGGCTGGTTGACAAGTCAGGTTGATGAAGCTGTGCAGCTAAAAACCTATGTATTGCGCTTAATACGCATCGGATTCGGCCAGAAGATCCTCAACACAGGCATTGCTACACTGTAAAACCGAAAAAATCTTATGGGCAACAAATTAAAAAATAGTCAGCCGATTCGAATTTTATGAATGATTGGAACAAAAATAGACGACACTTAAAAGCACTAAGCTCTGTTTTCATGACGGCAGAAGAATATTCTCTTCGGCCCATCATTATTTCCAGGCGCTCTCAACTAGCTGTTTTTGCTTCGAAATTACGGCGGGAACATCCTAGTTGACAATTTCTAAATCAAGCCTTCCCTCAAACACTGAAGATGGAATATTTTGGGGAAAAATGCCAAGGTTAGAAAATTCATAACAAATTCTTGTAACTGCTGCGGTCATAAGTGATAAAAAAGCAGAATAAAGTACAGAGAGGAGTTTTCGAAGGGATGACTAGAGCACTTATATCGTGTCCAAGCTCCATTAAATGTGAACCCTAACCAGTTACAACTGGAACGTCACATAGGTGCAAATGCCACCTGTTTGGCAGTAAGACCTAGCGAGCCTAACCACTGGAACTCGAGGCATATGGTCACATCGGTGTTCTCGACAGGCTTTTCAGGTGTGTGCTTATCGCTGAATTTTGTCTAGAATTATGGATAAGTTGGGTTCCCTTAAAAAGGGCCTGTAGGGAAGATAGCATGATGATAAAAGATGGGCAGAGTATAGGTCTAAAATTCACAGAGCTTGAGAACTGGTGTTTTCTCCGAATAACTCAAGGTATCACTCATCTGTCAGTCTTCCTGACTCGGCTAGTATCTTCCAAGCAACTTCAACTGGTACTATTCGGACTCATGGAAGACAACCAAACAATTATGATAAATAAGCCATGGAAATAAATCCCGAGAATTACTGGTACCATCAACCGCATTGGCCTCTGCGTCAACATGCTGAAAGGGAAGATTGTTCATATTCAATCAACAGATACATGAGCTTCGACGAGGAGAACTACAAAATAAGAGTCAAGAGCGCTATGATCAGCTCTAGCACAGACTAATTTTTAAACTATGGGTAGCGATATACAAATTACTATTTATTATGACTAAGGGAAATGTTCAAGATGCTCTGTAAGGACATTAGTATATTCATGTACGCAACCAAAGGGTTTGAAAATATTATCGGAAAATGAGCAAGAAAAATGCATGAAAATTACGCAACTTTGGATATGTTTTTTCTCTACAACAATCCGATAAACACAGCAACCAAGGTTTAATGTGGTAAAATTAATCGTTCCCCAGATGGTCGGGCTGGTACCTTATTGGTGCTTCGTTACCGGAACGCACCGGATCTATACCCGACAAAGGACCATCAGCATCGATAACACTCGGCAAAACCTTCGGGAAGTGTCTCTATCGTTATTAAAACAACAACAACAACAACACAACCAACCACCCACTAGCAGACTCAATTGTTTTGAGAGACTAACCTTAAACGGGACCAAGTTAGATCGTAAACTGTAACAGACACATCTCTTGTTTTTACTATTTGAACTCATATTCGTGTTTTACAAAGTCATAACATTTCGTTCCCCAATAGCTGCATATGCAAACTTTGGATTATTTAGACAACTGTCCTGCATTCAAAGCATAGAAAATTGACTCTCAAAACCTATGTGATTTGCCTTTTTCGGAAAATCTTTTTTTTGCGCCAAAAATAATGGGAAAATTTGCAATTGATAAGCATGCAATATGACTATTATTCTTGCCATTTAGTGCTGTTCGTGTGCGCCTGCGCAGCTGCTCAAAAGCAGACTTCCTGCATGTAATACAACATAAACAAAAACAGTTACAATGCAATTTGCATGCTTCCATTAGCTAACTGTTGTTTTATCCTAATTTCATTTTATTTGATTTTTTTATTGTTATTTTATTATTCATTGCAAATTCATCACTGGCCGGTTGTGCAACAAAGCAAACGTCGGCATACTTTTCGGCTGCCATGCAAACAATGCGAAACGGCTTAACTTGTTCTCCACGAAATATTTTCTTAAAATTTATTCATTTCTATAGATTTTTACTTTGCATAAATCATCTTCAATTGCTACTCGTATGACATATGCGCATTTAATTCATATAAAGCATTTTTTTGTGACTGCTGCGCATGCGCAGTAACTAAAACAACCAAAATGTCTGCGCTGATGAATGCGCGCTGTGTGAACTTCCAAAAAATCGCATTTTAGTAAACAAAAAAAAATGACAAACTCCATTTATCTCAAAAGTTGCATACAAAAGTGCATTTTTTATTTAAAGCAAAAACAAAAACAAAAAACTGTCGAAAAGTTCCCACTAAAAGTTATGTTCCTTCAAGGAGTACATACGCGGCTGCGCGTTGCATGTCGACCTTAGCGCCGTCACAGAGGATGTGTCCGAAAAAAATTTATGTAAATTGTCTGCTAAATTTTAATTGAAATGGGCAGCAAAAAAATCAAAATGTCTGAAAAAATAATCGAAAAACTAGTTATGCGCTAGTTTGGTGCATTTGTCGCTGCGGGGAGCGAGCGGCACAGCGCGCTTAAGCAACCAATCGAAGGAAAGATCTGCAATAAGATAAGCGCATTGCAAGATGTCGCTGATATTTCGTTGATTGTGTATGTGTCTGTGTATATAGAACGAAGACAATTATGCAGAAGAAATAAAAAAAAACCAAAAAAGTGCGTCAAAGGGTGCCTGGACAGAAGAGCGTCAGCCGAAAGGATACAAGTGAGTTAAAAAGATGTCTGGGGTGAGGCGCGTCACACACAAGATGCTAAGCGCTTTTTTTCATAGGCTTGTTGCATGCAACATGAACTGTATATGATGGAAGGATATTTTTTCTTATTAGTTTTTTGTTGAGGTAAATAAATTCAAATATGTCTCTTACACACACACTCACGCTTTGTGTTTAGCGCGCGGGGTGGTAGCGGGCTGTATTTTGGGCGCATCTTTGATTTGGGTGTTTGAGTCTGTCCTTCTCAACTCTGGGTGGCTTACGCGTCTTGTAATTGTAATTGACTCATTTGAATATGCTTACAAAGGCGTAAATGCAGCAAATTTTAGATTTGAAATCTGTAGAAAACTGTGAAATTGGAGATTTTGTTACGCCGATAAGCGGCGCTCATTCGTTCGTTATTATTAGTTCGTTTACATTAATAATGTGATTAAGAGGTTATTCTACGCTGACAACTGACAAAGGTTTCGATAAATGTTGGAGATTTTGACGTTTCCTTGCTTAAAGAAAATAGGCAAAGCGTGCATCAAATGAGAACAATTGAGTTAAACGAAAACGGGAGATAGTCTTGATAAGGGTTTTGTAATGTAAAATCTGACTTTGTTTTTCTTTCTCAGCTAAATATGCTTATATGCAATATTTTTCTTAATACGACTTGCGCCCATGAAACGTTTTAGCTAATATGAAGAAAAAAGGGCGTGAGTACTACCAAGTTATTGTGAAGTGCGTTGAGATTTGTTTCTGGTAATCTTACCTTTAATTAATTTTAAAACATTAGCATTCTAAACGTTAAACAGATGTATATTCACACAATCGAAATGTGTTATCGATAGCAAAAACTGATAATTGGTCGACCACACACCGATAACTGTTCGATAGCATATCCATAACACCCCGATATCTCGTCGCTAGCAAATACGTACCACTCCAATAACAAATCGGTAAATTACCAATAGCAAATCGATATACTATCGATAAATTTTCGATAGAAACCCGATAACTCAACGATAAAAATCGACAATCGGTCGATAAAAACCTCATTAGTTTGCTACCGATAACAAATATATAAAATTTCGAAAACAAATCGATACCTCGCCGATATCTCGTACAAGTAAACAGCAGTGCAAAAACGAATCGATATAGTATCGACAAAAAGTCGATACATTTTCGATAGCAAACCCCTAAATGTTTGCTATCAATAACAAAACTTCGGTAACAAAAATAAGGACAAAAATCCCATACCTCGTCGAAAGGAATTGGATAACACGCCGTAACCTGTAGATAACAATTCGATAACTCATCTATAACAATAGATAATACACCGTTAACTCTACTCTAACGAATCGATAATACTCAATAAAATATTTATGAAACTTCGGTAACAAAAAGAGGAAAACAATTCCATATCTCGTCGAAAGGAATTTAATAACACGCCGTAACTTGTAGATAACGATAAATCATCTATAACCGATAATACATTGTTAATTCTACTCTAACGAATCGATAATACTTTCGGCTTCGGTTTCGTCTTTAGTTTCCTATCTTTCCTTTTCTCTCCGCTATTTTTCCTTTTTCTTGTCTTTCCTGTCACTACCTCCGCACATTACTTCCATTCTGAAGAACCCGATAGATCATACCACTCCTAAATAGTATGCTTACGTATACACTTACTTTATGCTACATTCTGGATTCACCCATACCCTGAGGTGTTTAAACCTTAACAGAATTTCATGTGTTACTTTTCAAAAAGTCAAAATTACCTAAGTAGTTTATTGTCTCCAGGGTCGCAACACGTTTGCTTTGTAGACTAAGATCACTGTCTAATCTGTAGGTGTGTGGCAAATTAATAGCCTTCAACAAATCAAAAGTTCCAAATCATCGATTTTAAATATTCTCTAATTAATCTCACTGTTCCAGTACGTCCCTTTGTTAATTCGCACATTTACAAATCTAAATTTGCAATTTTCGAACTATCTCCCCCCTTGTGCTCACTTCCAAGCCGCCGCAACATTTGACATTTGCAACATTTAATCGAATGACATTTGTAATTTTTTATTCAATTCATTACATATTTAGCCTCTAAAAAACAACCTAAGTGCCTTTAACTGTCAGCAGCGCGCTCTGAGTGCATACGTCAAAAATTGCATACATTTGACAGTTATGTTGCAGCATAAAAAATGAGCGACTCATAGCCGTGCGCAATGTAATGAGTAGCAGAAGAGGCGGACAGTTGCTTTCATTTGTGTATTTTAGATTAATGGAAAAATACAAATTTAGGTTGGTAAAGATCGATAAAATGCATGTAATTATGCTAAGGGAAGCCAAATAGTCGTTACTGTTGTCACTTTTTTTATCTACAACAACGCCACGCTAAATGACTGGCAAATTTTCAAGCATTTCAAAAAATCAAAACCGCAGTTTTATGGCATCCTCGTGACTTGGCATTTTACAAGAATTATTTTATGCCTGCTATTGATGAGGTTTTGGGAAAATTTTTACTCGATTGAATTATCTCAGTTCGGCGCATAAAATTTTATTTTTTTTTGCAAATAGATGACGCTTTTACGCTTGAATTATTATTCAAAATTGTAGAAAATGTGAAAGGTCATGATGTATTCCGAAATAAATTCGAAAACTGACTTAACGGACTTTCTTACCACAAAATCTCACACGAATGAGCTTCCAGCAACAAAACAACGGAAATAACCCACAAAATGAAGTCATCAGCTTCCGAGTAGTGCTGCTAAGGTATGGACATTCAACGTACTCGATATCTTCTATATCAATTTGGGTCTTCTATGGATACGTTTTCGAGCGTCTTTAAGCTAGTTCATCCGCTTTTTCATTCCCGTCTAGTCCACTACGCTCTGGAACCCAATATATAAGTATGCTTCTCTTTGTCCCGATTCTTTTCAGGGATTGCTTACACTCCAACACAATTTAAGATGCTGTGCTAAGCGATCAGCACAGTACATCGCATACCCTACTCCTTCCACTATTAGGAACCATCGGTCTACATGTGTATCGCCTCGTCCGCCATTCGGCACCCTTGCGCCAACCATCCACCTCTAGTGTGGCTGTAAGAGCCCCTTCGAAGCGCAGATACGAAATCAGGTAGTTTGTTCGCCCTGTAATGATAACGCTAGACTACTATGGCAGTATGGTCTGCGCTCAAGCTGCTCCGAGGCACTGAGCCTCGTATTTAACCGGGGTAATTGCCATTCTCACTTCGGTACAGTCGGAAAGCGAAACGTTCTTATATTCCGTCGTCGTCTGGGATTGCGGTATCAGGTTTGTCACCTCCTTGGCTGCCTAGTAGCGAAGGCAAGTCTTCCTTGATATCTTAAAAACGCGTTACGTCCTGAACAGATTAGCCTTGGTCTTCGAATCTTCCGTCACAAGATGGATTTTCTAGTAGAAGTGTAGCCCTTTATTCGTATCAGCCATACGTTTGGTTTGTTTTTCTGTTTGTATTTTAAAGTTATAAATTATACGCATTCAGGAGAGCCTCTGAGTTTGAGAGTTTTCATAATTATTTATTAAAAAGCCAACAGAGCCGTCCGTCATCCTCTAGATCCACTGCAACAAAAACTGTCAATCAAAATATGCAACATTATTCGACTCGCATTTTCCCACTCACTGAATACAAATCTAACCCAGTTTCGTCACGCCGCATATCAGCCGCAAGCATTAGAATGCATTTTTTAGCACGACAAACGTAAAACGTCCCAACGACGGTGTGAACTCCTTTTGCCAGCCGCGTTGTAATCGATACATTTCGCTTAGGCCAAACAAATATGCAAAAATCCAAATGCGCACCAAATTTGGAAATTGCCAATAAATTGTGCATAATTGCGCGGCAGACATGCAAGGAATTTGGAATCGATCTATTTACACACACATACACATACACACACACATACACATACGTATACAATACAAATCGGATACAGTTTTGTAATTGAGAAAATCTACAACTCATTAAATATGCGAAAATTTGTGAAAATTTGATTTTTCATTGGGTGTTGTTGTTGTTGTTATTTAAATGCATGTTAGGCAAATATTCGCATCAGGGTGTTAATACACTCGCCATACAATCCTGAGAATCCTTTCGTGCCTTTAATTAATATTCATGTAATTTGTCGTTTGCTCTTAAATCGACAGCAAATTAGTTTTGTTCATGTCAATGTCACTGTCGATGTTGTTGTTGTTGTGAATTATTGCATTCGTTTGCCAGGATTAAGTGAAATCGTCACACCTCAAAAGTGGCTAATTTCTCGTGGCTCATCTTTTAAATTTACGTTTGCAAATTTTCTTGTCACATCAGCGCGCCCAGAACCCTTCCTTCACAACCAACTCCACCACTTTTGCATTGGGAAAGTTCAAGACTTTTTACGGAAGAATCTCAAATTTGCTCGCTAATGTTCATTTGTTTGGCATTAAGAGTGCAATTGAAGATTTATGGCTTATGTATGCAAATTCGTATAATATTTGTTGGGAAAATATTTTGATTCAAACGAGTGTGTAATATGTAAATTTGTTGTAATATCTTGCAGAGCGTTGAATCAAATATTTTTCCAAAGCATCATTTTTCAGGATTTGTGTGCACTAAATAAATGAGTTCAGTCAAGGATTATGTTTTAGGCTACCAACAGTAATTTGTTGTTGTTTATTTTCATCACGAATGTTTTTTGATAAATAACAAATGTTTTTGTAATGCGATACGTTTTTTTGTTGTTGTCGTTTAAGAATAACTGCCGCCAAAAAGGGTGGTTTCCCTAAAAAATTTTAAATTAATTTAAGCAGCAATTTTAGAATTCTATGGCAGCACTGCCAAAACTTCCTTGAAAAGTAGCAAATTCTAATAAAGCAGTCATATGAATGTTTAGTTAGTTGGGCAGTACAGGATTTGGTCCAGGAGCAACGACTTCTTTGGGTTTGGGTTATATAAGCCCGCATGAATTTTCAGAAGCCGACTAAAGCTATGACAGGATCGTTTTGCAAAACCAAATCAACTAGCAAAATAAAAGTCCCTTATGCTAAAGAAATTTAGTGGTTGTTGCCACCTAAACACATTCTCCCGTGAGTTGGAAGAGATAGGCGTAGGAAGACTTGATCTCGCATGGTACTTCCAATTGGCGTCAAGAAACGGGAAAAGGGGAGGGTGGCGTAAGTTGCAAAATTACCTGAGCTTCGTGCTTAAAGAATTAGTAGTAGCGATGATCAAGCTATGTGCACGTGATTGTAAACAACTCTATTTGGCATATGTTGAGGAGAATGTTCTGCGAGGTAGTGCCCTGCCACTCTCATCTGGTATTTGCCGACTCCATTTAAACAAAAGTGCAACACTTGAAACACACTCAGACGAGTGCGATAATAAGTTCCTTTTAGGCTTAGCATAATATCTCCGTGAGGAGGCAGAGAGGATATGATTGGTACATGTGAACGTTGCAGGGACTTGCTGTTAATAGCAGCAAGGAAGTCCTGCTACTATCAAGAAAAAACTTGAAGGGCTCAATCCTTTGGTGCTCAGAGTTAGATATTCATCATATATTCGCTATGAAAAGCTAACGCAGCGAAGATATATAGCAGGGATGCACCTTAACGTTAAGCTAATCGTTTATCAAAAAATTTCCACCGTTTCCGTTGAAACACTTCGAAATATTATCGATAAAGAAATTATCAAGATAAATTGTATCTCGTTTTTAACCGAAACGAAAAACTTTCGTTAACGTTGAAAACGTTAACAAAAACGTGATACTTTATGTTTGAATTGTGCTGGCAATGCTATAGCTATGGTGAAGCCGTAAGGTGGTAACAACGAGCGCACATACACACACAAACTCCATATAATTTGTTTGTGTAATTCGTTGGTGGTAATGTCAAAAACACTCTGAGAAATGTTCGTACTGTCAAAATTCATGAGAAAAGTTGCAATCAGCTTGGCTATTGCTTTCACCTTTAATGACTCCGCCATCAATCAGCTTTGCCAGCATAGTTTGAAATTAATAATGAACATAAACGATTTGATTCCGTTTTGATATGGCAGAAAACGAAACGAAATCATTTCGTTAATTTGACGTTTTTAACGTTAATAAACGAAACGAAATGACTTTGTTTCGTTTATTAACGTTAATTATCGTAACGAAATGATATCGGTTCGTTGGTTAAGCATGCCTGATATATAGAAAATCGTTTAGAAGTACTGGAGAGAATCAAATTTAGCTGTCGACAGGCTATACTATAAACTAAAGGGCGTACGGAGAAAGAGGAAACCGCCAATATTATTTCTCCTTATAATGACAGGGGAATGATTCTATATCACAACGAAATGTGTTTGTTTAGTCACCACTGACATAAAAAAAATATATTTAAGTCGCAATAACCTCCACCTCCGCCAAACACTGCCGAGGGGCAACCCCGCTTAGAAAATTTTATTCTAATTGAAAAACATTATTTCTAAGATTTTGATGATGCTTGTTTTGTTGTGTGGTAGGCGGAGCACGCTACCATCATACCACTGTGGCCGCCACTGACATAGATAGATCAAATTAATACGGATGGCATTTGTAGCGCGATTCAGTTTGCAGTTCTGGTTGGTCAAAAGACAGCGCGAACATCAAATTAGAGCCTGGGGTGACAGTCATGCTGCTCTACTGTACCGGTTTCCTGCAAAATACTGAACTGAGGAAACATTTCAACAGGGCATTCAAAATTCTATGAAGAAAGCAGACAGCGAACAGCCCATGTGAGGATGATTATTGGTCGTAGATGGTACGATATGCTTTTCGTATTTGGAGGTTGAGGGTAACACAGTGCATGTTTGGGACAGATATCTCTTTGTTTCAGACACATTAAGAAATCTAGGAAAGTCGTGGAAGAAAATTATTTTAGCCTTGTATGAAAATTATTGAGAAAATAACGATTTCCAGGCGTAACGCAATCAACCTAGTTTGCAGTATGCTCTATTACGAAAGCCCTGCTGTTAAGCCTACGATTTGATTTGGTTATGTCTAACATTCTTTGTCTACCCGCCCTCATCTCCTGTATGAAACTTGGGTTGTAGCCCAGATATTTAGGCTCAATTACCAAAATTTAATGTTTTTAGGGATTTTGGAACGCTTTTTTTTGTTAACATTTTATTTTATTTGCTTAAGAGAAAGGAAGAATGAACTTATGATAAATCTCTATTCATCATATTCATTCCTCTCGTCTGCCACCGGCGTTGTATTTCTATTTTAATAGACTTCAAATTCTGACTTAATAGCGCATTTATTGCACTCCAGTTGCCCATGGCATTCAAGCGCTTATGAAATATTTGACACATGTCACATAAAATCTCGCATAAATTGCCAATCACTGAATGCAATCGGCGCGCATGCGCAATGCAACAGAAGTCAGATTTAGAGCAATAATTGACTCTGACAGTCAGCAGGAAAATCCTAAGGAATTGAACAAAAGAAAATAAGACTCCGATGCACAATAACTTGCAACACCTACACATTAGCTGTAATGGATATCCTGACACCAGAGCAAAAAGGATATGCTTTACAGGCGACAGACACAAAAAAATCCAGGTCTTGCATCTGGTCAAATATTTATTCAGCGCATGCAAAGTGTACAAAAGTGAAAGGACGAAGTATTTGGCAGTGACCAGCGGGAGAGTAGCGGTGTTGCGCTCTGGCTACTGTAATCATTTGTGGCTATTATTGCGGACCCATAGATACACACACCACAGGTATCCGTAACGCAACAAAAACAAAATATTACAGCACAAAATTGTATATTTTTCGCAAATTTTTAAATGAAAAGAAATTCTGAGACAAGATCAGCAGCTGTCGCATTTTTCATACTGCAAAAAGGAAGTGCGGAAAGGAAGAGCTCGAAAGCAAGCAAAGAAGAAAGTAGGCAGAGAAATGCGAAAGAAAAACATGAAAAATCAGTTCATTATTTTTTGCAAGAGTATGCGTGTGCCTGTCTATTCACATGGTTGGGTTACGTAGTTTTGCGTTCCCTGACTGAGAGCCTTGCAGCAGTCAAAGCCATTTTTCATGTTCGTCTATGAATGAAAGCCAACGAAGAAACGGGCGGGCAAGATAAATAAACTGTCACAAATCGTAACAAGCGTAGCAGATCAGCGCAGCTTCTGTCTGATAGCCGAACAGTAGAAGGTCGATGAATATATGGATGCGTGCAGTTGGTGGGATCCAGTTTTAGTTTGGCCATGGGGACTATTTGGCATATTTTGTGGTGGGCTCATGCTACAATTTTGTGGCAGAAAGTAACATCTGGTCAATTTCTTTTCATTGCATGGTTTTGTGCAAAAATCAGTATTTACTTAGATGAAGTTGTAGAACTCAATTAGGGCAGCACTTGGTTCCTTAATTTCTTGGAAATTTGTTAAGATTAACGTTTTAATTGTTTACTAGCCGGGGTCCCGGGCCTGTGTAGAGGGAATAGATGGTTATATATTTGTCTAAATATTGCAACAACAACAATGACCCACAAAGTACTTCAGACTCGGGGACTAGTTTCCTCCATATACTTTAAATCCAATACCACTTGGGAAGTGTCATTGGATAAAATGTCTTTTTTCTGAAGACGATCACGTAAAGTTTTTTAAAGGCATGTACCTGGAATGTGCAAACGCTAGCAGGAGAAGGTAAACCCAACAGGCTTGTTGATGTCCTCGTGAAGAAGACTGTCGTCACCGCCATACAGGTAGTACAATGGCCGGAGCAAGCCCGAACAACAATAAGTCCTTGCGAGGTCTACTGCAGTGGCCTTGAAAAGAAAGTCACGGTGTTGGTTTTGTTGTGGGAAAGAGACGAGCGTCTCGCCGCCATCCGCATAGAGAATAGGGGCTTCAATATAATATTTATTTACGTCTACGCAACGATAGATAATGCGGCCGATATATATAAGGACTCAATTAACTAAAAATACATACGATGACTGCGTCCGGCATGAAATCATGCTTGGCTGCGGCAGGGAATTGCTTCTGCAGTCGACAAATTTAGCCTCCACCATTTATTATATCCCAGCGCGTTGGGCTTTATTGACTTCGCCGCAGCTCGAAGAGACAGAATGTAAGTTTGCCGTCTTCGTCTACCCCTTTTAATGATAAAGACACTACCCGCAGGTTTTGGAGAACGCGAACAGGGAACAAAACTTAGAATAAAATAACGTAAGGCAGAACGGCGTGGTAGCGAGGAGCTTCAGAAGCTGGCTGATTAGAATGCTTCAAGACCGGGGCAGAATCGATTGGAGTTTATGCGTGCTTTGCCCAATCCACAAGAAAGGCGATTCCGCAAACTTCATCACCGCGGAATCAGAAGGCTTAACGTCGCGTATTAGGGTCTACCTTTTGCTAAACACTTAACTAAGCTTAAACCTAAGTTATTGAACTGATAGTTATCAGCTTGGTTAAATACGGGGTTAATGTCATATCGACACAATCTTCACTAAATATCGAATTCTAAAAAGGAGGCACAATTAGAGAATCGACTCGCACACTCTCTTAACCGACTTGAAAGCAGCTTTAGAAGCTCACAAGCCTTTGCAAAAAATGTTGAGCAGCACCACTAGCTCGGTAAGGAAAGGGAAGAACCTCTATGAATCATACGCATTAAATAACAGGTTGACAATCGGACGAGATTTATTGGCTCATGGAATCCTTTTCTAGTATCAAGAACAAAATCGAATATATCTCTGTAAGATCCAAGGCAGCAAATCCTTCAGATGTCAAGTTACACCGTAAAAGTATTATAATGCTAAAGAAAAAAGTTACCTCTACTGCTTCACAGCTTCCCAAACACAAATTATAGGTTTCATAGCTACAGATTGGTGTGTTGTGCTGATCAATGTTCAAGAATCAATCACATTTCCTGCACCCCATTATCTATATGAAATGGAGTATCTTCATATTGCGCTTATGAACTAGAAAAAAAGAGTATCGACACATAAAAGCAAAATCGCTATCTCAGTCTTTGGCAGCCTGAAACATGCGACGCTCACAACAACAAAAATACAAAAAACAAAGAATAGCAAAAAGTAGCGCACTCACGTGGCTTCTATTGGCCAATAAACCAGGTGAACTATGTCATTTCAGCTCTTTGCAACATTTAAGAGAGCATACAACCGAGGCGCTCTGCAAGCTATAACGGTATGAGACTCAATAGCTACCCATATTTATTGTGTGGTGTCTTTAATGTGCTCTCTCCTCACGATTCGCTCATTCTCATTTCAACTTCCCGCTGCGCTGCGAAGAGTCGAACTTGAAGCAGCCAACCAAAGTGAATATCGATCGTATGGCAGGGTATAGAGCGCATGCGCCAACACATGGCAGGATCATTCGAGTTAAAGAGCTCAGAAGCAACAGACGTGCCTAAGTGATTTCGGCTGTGCAGAAATTAAATTTTTTAGTTGCAAATTTCAAAGGAATTTAGAAACATCTCAAACATTTAGTGCGTTGAAACGAAAAAAAACTGTGTTTACCTATTTTTGGACTTTGATAACTTTCGATTGACCAAAAAATTTAAAAAGTGTGGAAAAATATAAAAACTTTGTAACAAATTGAGAAACATCTGCGTGCGTTATGGATTTGAAACAAGACGCCTTATAACAGCTACAGGTGAGTGTGAACGCAGCTTTCGAGTTTTTAATTTGATTGATTTGCATCCATCATTCGTTCGCCTATTCTTCTATTCATTTGATTTTTCTTACCTTCACCTAACTGCTGACACGCCTTCATTGAATTTTACATTTGCTCGTGGCATGTAAATTGTTGGAATAATAGAAAAAACAAATAGTACCACATGTCCCTGCTTGCCTTAGGCAAAAAACGTCTAACCCAAAAAAATTAATAGAATAATAGCAACCTAGCCTAAGGATATAATTCGTCCTAATCGATTTCGCCGCTCGCGCATTCATTCGTTTATATTTTCTTTGTCTTGCTCGACTTCATCCAGTACATCAGTTGCCAAGGCTATTTTTTGTGTGTGTTACTTTCTTGCCTTTGACAGGCTTTGCTTGCGTCTTCCTATATCGCCTAAGGCGACCTTCAACATTACCGCTCCCTTTTTACCCCTCGCTCAAGCACTTCTTGTCTCATCATTTGTCCCAACGACTGCACTAGTTCTAATTTTAATTTATCTACTTCCCAACCCTCTTTGACGGCATTTGTGCCAACTTGGCTTAAGCCAGCAACCCAAACGTCGTACGTTGATTGCCTTCATACCATCCCTTTTTTTACACTCGCCAGCTCGAAGCTGACGTCTTCAAGTCTGCTGCTGCTGCTATGGGCTCTGGGTAGATATGCTCATCACAAGGATCGTGCTGATCAGCTGCATGTCTATGCTGTAAGTAGTTGTGTAACGGTATGCGCTGCTTCTTTGGTATTTCCTCCTCTGGGGGTGACGTGTATGGATTACAGCAGATCTACGCACACACAGATGCACACAAATACAATGCTACACTTAAGCTACATTTATTTTTGCTTGTTGTTGTTTCTCTTTTTGTTTTAAATTCTTTTTTTGTCTTCTCATTTTTTTTGTGTTGCCGTTTTGCCGCTTACAATGGGCTGCAAATAGTTTCACCCAGAAAATAACTGCTCTACTTACACAGCCGCATCCTCATCCGCAATCTCAATCTCGACGTCCCATCAGCATTTGCCACGACCTCATCGTTGAGCCAGCTAATCTTCTGCCCTTTTCTTATTCTTCATGCACACCTTTCTGTTTTTCTACTTTCAGTCATACTGCAGATTTTCCTTTTAGTCGATCTTTGCACGACAAAACGGCCTTAAGCCAATTTGCCTAGCGTTGCGTATCCTTGTGAGTTGTTTTTACAGCAATCCAGCCTTGTACGGGCCAAACCAAACTCACACATGCCAACTTAGCTCAGGGTGAGAGTAATCCTTAAATGTTGTTTTTGTTATGCCACAGATTTTCCAATTTGCTGTTTTTTTAATTTTCTTGGTCTTAACATAAATTTTCCTTGTTTAGCTAAGTGAGTTTTCTGCTTAAGCAGGAAGTTTAGCACCTTTCACTGTTATTCTAAGGTAATGGGTAAGAAGATTCATAAGAGGGGAGTGAGGAGTTTTAATATGAAGAAATTTGCGGTTTTGAAATTTTACCCAATTTATGTGCATTGTGGTATATGAATGGTATAACTCTCATTAAGTAGGAATTTGAGTAGCAAAAAAATGTTCTCAGAAAAGCACCCCCTAAAAGCTTTCGTTCACGACAATCGAACGGTATGCCTGGATTGGATGTCAAAGAGTTGGAACTATTCCACTTCAAGAGCCCGAAAAAGCATACTCCTGGCAGGAGGAGCTTTCTGTATAAAAGCGCTTAAGTCAGAAATGTGTTAATAAATCCAAGTCTTTCCGCCGATCCCGAACCGAAGAAAGTATTCTTAAGTCCCAGCACGTACTCAGTAAACAACTTTCTCAAAACTTAAAAGAATAAGGCGGTATAACATTGCGCGTATTCAGTTTTTGCGTTGATTTTGAGGTGGCGAAACTGCTTGCCACACTATTTTGTGATAACATGACGCAATGGCGCCAGTAGCGCCAGGTCCACTAGACGAGCACAAACTTCTTTGCTAAACATTAATGACTCCCAGATTGCGTCTACAATTGCCAAGACAAAAGGAAACAAGCGGACTCTTTTGATAGATTTAAGAGATAGATTCGGGTACCGAAAAAGGCGAAAGAGCCTGAGCCTTATTCTTTTTGATAGGCTTATGAGCACAGTATTTATCTGGTTCACAAGCTAAATTGCCAGCGCTACCGTTATCATCTTAACACTTCAACTCATCACACTACTGAACAGCGCCGAGCTCATTGAGTTGATACCGACCTTTGCACCAATAGAAAGACATACAGAGAACCTCAAACAGAGGCGGATCCAGCTTTGGGAGGGGGAAGGGGGGCGATTTAAGTAAATTTTTTAAGTAAGATGAAATGACCTTAAAATTTTTCATACAAACACACATACATATCTACACTCATCTACAAAAGTCATCATCACTCAGATTTTTCCAGTTTTTACTAAGTTTTGCCTCGACCTTCATTATTTTCGATATTTTTATAAAAATATGTATTGTTATATAACACCAACAATCCAAATATACACTGATAATAATGGCTAAATTTGGCTCGACCTAAAGAGTTTTTAGAATTTTTCTGAAAGACAAATTCTAAAAATTCTTACTGAAAGCTAAAAATTTGCATGAAATTCGCGGAATTTTCCCAAATTTTCTAAAAAGTTTAAGTTTCTATTTGGATTTTTGGTGTTATATAACAATACATATTTTTATAAAAATAGCGACAATAATTTAGGCCGAGTCAAATTTAGTGACTGTATATGGGGTATTCCATCCCATTTCGACCAATTTTGAATCCCGACCCCTTTAGAATTGGCTGAAAGTTTTTCTTCTTTTCTAGCTTACGAAAGACGTTTTTCAGATGTTTTTCAAATTTTTTCATCCAACTCAAAAAAAGTTATGAATTAAAAAAAAACACCGTTTTTGTTTTCAAAATGCTATAACTTTTTCAAAAATTTACCGTTTGGGATCATTTTTTTTTAAATATGTTTTTAAATGTACTTTTCGGAAAAAATACAAAAAAAATTTTATTTTTTTTTCAATTAAATAAAAAAAAATTCTCGGCCCACTCCGGGATTAGTGGGGATGATTGCAGAATTGATTGAAGTTTTTTATGAGAAAAAAAGGGCGAAATTCGAAAAATCTCGAAAAACTGAAAAATTGCAAAAAAAAACTTTAAAACATTTTTTTGAATTTTTTCCGAAAAGCACATTTAAAAACATATGTAAAAAAAAAGATCCCAAACGGTCAATTTTTGAAGAAGTTATAGCATTTTGAAAACAAAAACGGTGTTTTTTTTAAAATTCATAACTTTTTTTGAGTTGGATGAAAAAATTCTGAAAAACGTCTTTCGTAAGCTAGAAAAAGAAGAAAAATTTTCAGCCAATTCTAAAGGGGTCGGGTTCAAAATTGGTCGAAATGGGATGGAATACCCCATATATTTTAATAATAAGACATTATAAATTATTGTTTGTTATGTAAGCTAACACCAATATTCTCGCATGCATTGACTGACAATTGTAATAAAAATAACAACTCTTCCCACAATTTTTAATGTTTCAACGAAAATTAGACTATTAAAATTGTCAGTCACTGCAAGCCAGTATATGGGTGTAACATAAAATTAATTAATATATGTGACCCGGCCTATGAAAAGGTGGCTTATGACTCAAGAAAAAGAAAACTACTAAGAAACTGAAGAAATGCATTGTTTATCTTTAACAGCTGTTTCACGCAATTTCTTTTTTGAGTCATAAGCCACCTTTTCATAGGCCGGGTCACATATAAGTACTTACATATGTTTGTGTTGAATTGTTGATAAATTGTTTTATATTGTAAATTCAATCTTCCTGTTGTTGTTGTTGTTGTAGCGATAAGGTTGCTCCCCGAAGGCTTTGGGGAGTGTTATCGATGTGATGGTCCTTTGCCGGATACAGATCCGGTACGCTCCGGTAACACAGGTAGCCCGGCCATCTCGGGAAAGATTTATATGGCCACATTAAACCTTCAGGCCATTCCTCCCTCAACACCCCCAAGTTCCATGAGGAGCTTGGGGTCGCCAGAGCCTCGTCTGTTAGTGAAACAGAATTCGCCACGGATAGGTGAGGTTGACAATTGGGTTTGGAGAAGCTGTATATTGCGCTGGCAACCTGAAGGGTTGCGCTATACAGCCCCTTGAATCTGGTATTTTAGTCGCCTCTTACGACAGGCATACCTACCGCGGATATATTCTGACCCCCCCAACCCTCTTTCCTGACTTTGCGAATCGTTCCATAATTTTATCAGTATCAACCGCGATGTCAATATGCGAGTTTAAAAGAGCTAGGCCCGTTAAACGCTCCTCTTTCATTACACTGCACAACCAGGTTTTAAGGCGCCGAAGATTTGAAAAACTCCTTTCGGCGGTCGCGTTACTAACTGGAAGTGTAGCCAGAATACAAAGCAAGTTGTGAACTAGTGGAAAAGTATAGCTATCACACATACTCAGAACCTCTTTTGCTGAACTCGGGCACAATTTTTAATTTCTACATTGTTCTGACCACACCATATATTCTGCTTCCATGTTTATAGCGTCTTTACCTAAAATGCTATTCTATGTTTTTGCTAAGGATTTTACGTTTTTTTTGGTAACGTATCCAGTTTTAAGATGGTAAATTAAGGTGGAATATTTTCAATGTTTCTTCCGGCAAACGAGATTGCAGATCGATCACAATATGGTCTAGCAATAGTATAAATATTGCCTTTCTATGGTATTCCTCAGCACTAAATACATTATAGTTAGGGAGGGGGCGATTTGGACGATCTTATAGATTATACATACATAAAAGCTAAAAATTTTAAAATTTATATGTAATTAAAACAAACTTTTATAATTTTCATAAGTTCCAGATCAGAGCGGGGGCCCATCGCCCCCTCGCTCCACCCTGGATCCGCCACTGTCCTCAAATTTGTAAGCCTAAAGCCAAACAAATGTCACATAGCGCAGTACGGTGGAAGTAGAGCACGCAGCTCGGTCGTTTTGTAAGTCGAAAGGGCAACTCCAATTTTTTTTCTGCGTGATCTAGTGGAGATTATCTACTAAGCTATTCACTATGCCACGGTGTAGAAAAAAAAACATTTCAATCAAAGTTTGGCTTCTGAATTTAGGGGTGTCTAGAGAAATGTGTTCTGATCAAGTCAAAGATGAACTTATCCTCTTTCCCACGACTGTTAGATGCAAGCACCGTCATCACCGACTAAGAACTGTTGAATATGCAGAACACCTTTAAAGCGATAGGGTATAACTTTACACAACAATAACAAATAGAATAACGACAATCAACTCAGCTACCTTAACATCTGAACTGGTCATAGCTACTCAGTAGAAAACGTATGTTCATCTAGTGACATTTTCGACTGAGTTCTGCTGTCGTATTATTACAAAAATACTCTAAAGAACGAAAATCGACACTGATGATGGCACTACGCCGAAACAGGTTTGTCTCGAAACCAAATTTGACAAGGGATGACGGAAAATCATTCCAATATATATGTACATCATTCTAAAGAAGCTTTTCCGAAAAGTTCGGTCTCCGAGCACGACTGTTATGGCAAGTATGGACATCTGCTTACATCAGCTTAGAAAAGGGCCGCTTTTAACACACGTCAGTATCCTAGTAATACTTGAGGTCTTTTCCGTGATACCCCATTTGCAGGAATGAAACTAAAAGACCCTGGCTAATGTCTCCCCAGTAAATATTTCAATGTCATATGTTGTCTTATTAATATTTTGCCTTCCTTAATTTAACTGTGCCCCTCTATATAAATTCTGGCCTCCACGTTTATGCCATTGCATAGTTAGTCAACCCGTTCTTTGGACTTGTTTCTTTTCGTTTTTCTTGCAAATTATTTAATTTACATGAAATATGAATAAATCAATTTTATTGTATTTTCGCAAAGTACTTCCTTAAACGAGCTCATTCGCTACACAAAAGGAGTTTGCCAAAAGAATGCCTTGCAAAAGTTCCTCAAAAGCATAATTCACATGAATATTTGTACGTTCGTCTGTCTGTCTATGCTTTTCTGCGGCCATTAATTTGCTTGCGCATGCGCTGTCCCATATAAAGCCAGTCAGTCAGTCAATCAGCTGGTTTGTCCATTGGTAGGTCGGTCGGTCCGTCGGTCGGCCGTTCGATCATATGGCTTGTTTTGTTTTCACAAGGGCGGCGCTATACAATGTCAAGGACCCTCTTAATAAACACCAAAAAGTAGCTTCACACCCATACACATGCAAAAAAGGAATGTTAATATGCAAAAGTTTTGCATATTGCAATTCATAAAGAAATAAAAATAAGAAGAAAAGCAGAAAGTAAACAGCGATCGCATAAAAAGAGTTGGAATGGTTGCAAAACAGAAGAAGTCCTGCCAAAGGTTATGCACATATTGTAAGCTTCTTTGTGCGGTTTGCGCAGTAGAAGGACTTGGTGCTTGAGCAGGACATGCGCTCTTACTCGGTATTTGAAGGATTTTTCGGTTTGGTGCGTTTTGCTTTTTTCTTATTCTCAAAATATACAAAGGATTTTAAAAGGATTCATTAATAACAAGGCAATTTCTGCAGTGAGAAAAGCATAAGAAAAAAATAAAAAATTGGGAGGAATAAAAATACTAAGAAGGAAGTTTTCAGAGGCGAATTAACATTTAAAACACATTTAGATGCAAATAAGAAAAGTCAAAATATGAATTCAAAACGTGATTAAGACATGGAACTGGGACTGTGACTTGGCACTTGGGGTGGGGCTGGGTCTGGGAAAAAGGGATGGAGAAGAGAAAAGAGGGAGGGAGAAAGATATAGTTAGACGAAGATAGAGATATGGATAGATGGATCGGAAAAGTGAGCGTAGAGACGGAGAGGGAGAAAGAGACGCAAAAACAGCGAAAAGCAGAGGGAAGAGTTAATAAAAATATAAGGAAAAGCGGGAGAGAAGGGAAGGGAGAGGAAGAGGTAAAAACTGCTTAAAAATTATGAAGATAGACCAATGCTAGGGCAGAGAAACGTCTGCATGGTCTGCTGGTATGAAATAAAGAAAGTGCTGCAATTTCTCCCAGATTACAGATAATTTGTCTGGATTATGTCCTTTCGAGATTTAGAGTTGTCAGAATTTTGCTGTATTTTGGCAAGTCCGAACAATCCTTTGTCTGGATTTCTGAGTGTCGGAACTATGAACTGGCCAGTCTGTGAGGACCTCGCATAGACTGAACGGGCCCATCGTGTTACCAGAAGTTGTTTTAATGACCAAACTAAAAATCCTTATCGAAAACCAGAACCTAGGTTATAAAATAACTCCGTTCACTTAGCAAGTACTAGAAGACAACTGTATCACTCATAACAGCTGGAGTTTTAGCCTGGCAAGCGCAGGGCACCAGCACAAAAACGTGCTCGATCGTTTCCTCCTGCAACCCGCACTTCTTGCACCTGCTGTCACTGGCCAAGCCCTATTTGAATGGATATGACGCCAGGAGACAGTGTCCAGTCAGAATATCCGCTTCCCCTATCCCGATTGTTTCCACGGATTGCTTACACTCTAACACTTTTAGATGTTGTGCTGTGCTAGATTATTGTCTTAATTGCTGCTTGGCTGTCAATATACATAGGTGCACCCCTAACCCCGTACGCATTCCCATAAAACACTCCAATCAATACGGAAGGATTGCACCACTTTATGAATAATTGATCGTCAGATTTCTTAGCTTTTCGACCGATGGAATTAAGCCAAGCTAAGTTTTTATGTTCTGCTACGCGTTTCGGTGCTGTTTTGTACCTTCGCCAGGGAGCCGGGATTTTTTCGAAATAACTAGAACAATTATAGGAATAAAATAGAGTTTTTGGGAAGTACAAATATAATCTGATGGCAACACTGATTGTCCAGAGTATTCTTAATTATTCAGAAAAGTGTACAAGAAAATATGTATATGTAAATGCAACCGCGTAACAATGAATTTCCTAAAGCGAATTTTTTCGAAAGCTAATTAAATGCCAACTTATTTGGACAAAGCGCGCACCCATTGTAGCAGCCAAAAACCAGAAATGTCTGCGAAATTCAATAAAAAAGGACAGAAAGAAGGACCAACGAAGATGCTGCCAAATTGTAACTGATTGAATTGAAAATACCAATGAATGCATTAAATAGCCGCGAATGAGAGCCAGATACAAGCCAGCAATAATAGAAATAATGTCATGGAGTGTAGATACAAATCAGTTGCTCGACATGGTTGTTGCGCATGCGCAGCTCAACGTTTGTCTTTGTGGGATGCGCGAAATGTATACCTGAAATATATGGCCATACGAATCCTCAAGTTAACACAATACACATGCCAAACATACATACGCATACACTCAAAGGGAGAACACAACAAAAAAGCTTACAAACAAAAGAAATATCGAAAAAAGAATTAAATAATGCAAATGCAAAAGTAACATTTTGCTAAAAAGGACGCAAAACGAGTTTTGACGCTAACAGCAACAACAAAATATACAAAAAAAGCTCTATCGGCGCAGTCTTTAAGAAACTTATATGTGGCAGGCAGACATGTTGCAGACTATTAAAGGTGGCACCAATAGGCAGCAAGCGCAACGCTGAGCTTGCGAATTTATCTTCGAGTTTTTTTTTGATGCGCGACCCTTTTTGCTACTTTTGCTTCATTTTCTGCTTTTATTTGGCTCTAAAACAATTTTTTTTTAATTTTTGCAATTTGTTGCTTTTGCGCGCATTTTTGTCTTTTTGTTGATAATAGTAAATCATACAAATTAACCAGTTTTTTGTTGCTAGGAACTGGATTTTCATTGTTAAAAAGAAATCATAATTGCAAACGTTGACGCTGAAGCGAGACATTTCTTTGGTATTCCGTGCACAATAGAAATTTGTACTCGTCGTGGTCAGTGCGACGCGCGCAGCGAAAGGACATACTAGAATACGCACGATGTGCCGATATGTAATTAATATGCATGGGGGATAAAATGTAAGCATAATGCAAGTAATAGCAGTAAGCAGAATCTAGAAATTTCGAAGAATGCTTTGCCCAGGCTTCTCCTCCACGCAGATGAGTTGAATGTATGGTTTAGTCGAGGTCTTGGTTCACACAGTTTTGTGGAACGTAAAGCTAAACAAGTTGAGGTAGTATTAACATTTCGTACGTCTCTGTCAGAGCGAAGCTCTTAGCAAAGCGTTCTATGTGAACACGGCTTTACTCTTGCAAGGCACGGCAAGGCTAAATTTTTGTTTTCACTGCTACGCGTTTCGACGCTTTAAAGCCTTCTTGACAGAGTCCGATAATTTAAAAGAGGACGTGAAAACGCTGAAAGGCGTGGGATGGAGAAGGGAAAATTTGTGTACTGACTACTCCATAAAAAATTATAAATTTAGCCGAACAAGAAAGTCATTAAAATTTCATTGAAGCTTTCTCGAAAAAATGTCGTAGGTAGACTGTTGGCGCACACTGTGAACGTATCTTTATAGCTAATTAAATATGAGTATGAGAGAATATCAACGAATAGATTTTATTATGAACATACACAGCGTCCTTATAGTATAAGCAAAATATTTAGACAACCGTTCTAGAAGAATTCTTTGCTGTCAAAGTTTAGACATGCCGCATCACCTCCGCAGGCTTCACAGCGTTCCACAGCTCTCTTATTACGCACAATGCGTTATACGCGCCGTCTTGCGCTAGCCTCGCGGCATAAAAAGCTACACAGCGTGACAGCTGTCAGTCAATATAAAACACTTTGGGTGTACGTCTTCAAGTATAAGCAACAACAACGCTGGCAATATCAATAAAAACAGCGGGTACCTGTGAACATAGCAAGGAAGGAAAACAAGAGCAATCAGAATTTTGCTTGTACGCATAAAATATTTACAAAAGCATGTACATTTGTATGTATGTCAGTTGCCCTGCACCTTTCCTCCCAAGCTAGTAAAAAATGGTCACAATCGTTCATGTGACAATCAAAAAAGAAATTGAAACAAATCGAGCGACATATTTTCCCACAACTAAAACAGCAGCCTAGTAAAACTTTCAATTCACATTCAATTGCGTTGATTGCAAGTAATCAAGAAATCATTTCCATTTACTTTCACGACACGTAAAGGACATGCAGGACGAATTTTTTCGCCAGATGATCAGCGTGGCAGAGGAACTAAGAAATGTCACAATTTAACGCTGCTGATCGTCAAGGTAGCAGCGGGAAATGAGTAAGATCGCCTATTTGCGCGCATTCAACTTTCTATGCACGCATTTCGATTACAACAATAGCAACAATAAAGGTTTAATACATTTTGAATGGCTGCCGTGAAAGTGGCAGATTCAACGCTTAACTGCTGAAAACTCATTTTTCGCTTCTTACAATAAAAATTAAATTAAATCCAAAAGATTGCTAAGCTGCGCACATACAACACACCTTTCTGCATGTGTGTGTGCGTGTGTGTGTCTTCAAGGTATTTTCCTTTTGCAATTGTGTAGGTGAAAATGCCACTCGCTCAGTTGCCACGCATGCGTAGGCGCATTGTATTCTCTTCATATTTGTTTTTGTGTGCATTTCATTGAAGTCTTCTTTGACGTTTATCTCGATCAGTGTTTGCCTCCTTGCGCCGTTATATTTTCTTTGAAAGAGATTTAATTTTTTTGTTGTTGCTTGATCGTTCTTTTGTTTATTATCGATTGTGTGTCAATAATTGAAAGAGCAGCTGCAGCGCGAAAAATTCTTTCCTCCATTCGATTTACAGAGGTATTTACTGCATTATAAAAAAAAATTTTTTAGCAGAGTGCATTGAAAATGCATTAAAGGTAGTCCCTTTTTAGTATCCGAATATTTAAAATTTTATCGCTAAAGCTGTATAGCAAAAACATCCAAAATGAGGCAGGGAGCGCCCTAAACTAGGCAATATTTTGTTTTATCCTGTGGCGACCGCTCTTGGGCGGGGGTAGCGTGCTTGACACGCAGGTCCCATAACGCTAGGAAAAATTTAACAGGGACTCGACGCAGAAGAAATGAAGCCCGGCCTAAATAACTTCGGAGGTATATCGCGCATTGCCAAAAAACACTGCAAAAGCAGTATCAAGTGCGCGGAAAAGTATGCAGAAATAATACCATCAGCAATAACCTCCTAAGTTCTATGTAAAAGTATAGGAGTGGGGATGTTATTGGTTGTGACCATATGATATGGATGTTGCATACTTTTCTGCGCACTTGATATGTTTAAAAGATTTTAGGCGGTGCAGGCTTGACATAGCGAAAGGGGCAGGTCTGCTATTAGGCGTTTTTTGAATTTTTGCATACTTATAGGCGCAGTTGAAAGTTTTGGCAACCGAGATTTTCCACTACAACTATTTTTAGGCGCCACGGGTAATATTTCAGCATCATAAAAAACTTTATTGGTTTTCGAACACCTTGCACTTACCACTCCGTTGCATTTCTGTCAATTTCCTGTTCCAAATACGCTTCCGACTCCGAAACATCACATTCATGCGACATCGCCGCGAATAACGTTTTTTGGGCGAAATATTATTTTTCAGGAATTGAAACAAAAGTTTCTGGGAAGCTTTTTTGCATATTTATCTTTAATAAAAAATACTCAGGTACCTCCTCTCGCTTAGCAGAAGTTCAGTCTTATAAAAACTTAAACTTCCCTCTGCCGATTTCTCCCCATCTATAATTTCTTTACAACTTTCCACTTCTTCATACTCTTACTGCTCATCTTATTTTTCCTTTCTTCGTGTCCTTTCCATAGCTCCTGCCTTGTTTTACTCTGCTCCCTTTAGTTATTGCTTTTCATTTAACTTTTTTATTCAATTCTCTTTTCGCCTTTTCCCTCTACTCCATCCTTAACCTTTTCAATACATTTTCTATTCCTTTTGTTCTTGATCTGGCTTTTCCCTTAATCCTCGCTCTTTTCTCCTCCCATACCCGTCTCTAGTTTGGTCCTCGAAATATCCTATATCTTTCCTTCTAATATTTTTCTACTTTACTCCTACATTATTACTCCCTTCTCTTTCTATTACTACTACCTCTTTCCTCGCTTCTTACCATCTCCTTTCGTTAACATTATCCTCCCTGCTCCTATTTCTATCTTCTGCTTTTATTTCGTCTTGCGTCTTCTTCTTGTAGCGAAAGCTTTCCCGAAATTTGATGGCTCTTAGCCAGATATTCATTCGGTATGTTCCGGAAAATAGCGCCATTAAGGTACTAGCCCGATTATCTCGGGAACGGTGTGATCTCACCACATGAGGAACTTGAGGTAGCTAAAGCCTCCGGTAGGTGAGGTTCTCTTAGTGAAGCTATAAATTGCGCTTGCAACCCCTTGAACACTTAGCCCCTATAGTCACTTTTACCTACCTCATCTTTAAATTCATGGATATTGCCAGCAAAACAGAGAGGTAAGCTTTTTATACCTTTCATGAATATTAACTTTGGTCCGATGTTTGTAACGAATTGATTAGGGCGACGAACTGAGTTGATATAGCCATGTCCGTCCGTCCGTCCGTCTGTCCGTCTGTCTGTTTGAACGCAAACTGGTCCCTAAAATTCTGAGACATCTCAATGAAATTTGGCACAAGGATGTATTTTTATATTATATTAGACATTTGTCGGATCCGGTAGGATCGGACCACTATAAAATATATCTCCCATACAACCGATCGTTCAGATAAAGGGGTTTTTTGCCAGTTTTTATTATATGTTTATCTTGAAAATCGTTTAGGTATGTACATCTGTTCACTATATATTTGTTATCTTATACATCCGATTATTTGAAGATTACGAACGGGATAAGATTATTGTTCAGCCCCATTCATGAAAGGTATGAAGTCTTCGGCACAGTCCTACTTGTTTTTTTTTGAAATTGGTATTCAAGGGTTATCTGAAAAACAGTACCCCCACAGATAGAAATCAAATATGGGTTTCTATAAACTCATTACGACCCAAAAGACGAAAGTATTACATAAAACAGTTATTTAGAAACCGTGAGGACCTGCGTCTTCATCTCCGGTTAACATTGACTGCAACTTTACTTGACAGCCCAGTAAACAATTTCTCTCAATAAAAGTGGCCGTTAACGTTAATCGAGATGGTCTGAACGCACCTTATTTAGACAAGGAATTCTACCTCAAATGTTTTATTTGAAAATATTGCTTAAGATGCGGTGGAATAAAATAGGTCTTGTGTAGAGATGGCGCACTTATCCTTACTGTCCTATCTAATGTCTCTCTGCTCTCTGTCTCTCTTATTTCTTTGAAAGGCGATAACGCATCGTCCAAATCGGCCCTTTAGCGAGTCAGGAATGAACGAGCATGATATACATCGTTAAACAGGAAATTTCTCTCACTGAGCTTGCCATGAGGCTGAGTGTTGTTATGTTTAAACTCGATCAGACTTTTAATCCAATGTGTGGAACTGCTGTTTTTATTAGATTGGAAAAAAAAATCGTTTACCACACCAGTACCTTCCAAAATGCTTTGTTGGATCCACTTTGACCGTCCCTCCCCTCACCCCCTTCGTAACCATTCATCTCCTTCTGATAACCCTCTGTCTCCATCGCCCCATCTCTCTTTCACTTAAACTCGCCGCCTCTTCCTCGCTCATCCAATCTGCACACCCAATCCGCACATGCTATTTTTTCGAAAATGTCGGTCCACTTCCAAGCAAAATTTCTCTAAAAAATTGCTTCATCATTTTTTGTCCTGTAATTTTTTTAATTTTTACAGACATGAATCATGACACACTCTGTGGCAAACAATTTTTTTTTAGCAAAAACACAAACCGCGCATACCGAAAAAGCAACAGTGCAAAGCAAAGTGCATTAATGAACAGAAATTTTCACACTGCTTTCAAAACTGTTATATTTTACTTAATATAGAGTTTTTTCTAACGTAACTTTAATTATAATTTTTTCAATTTTGTATTTCGGTAGGCTTGAAATGCTGCGCCTCTTCTTACAATGCTAAAGTGGACAAAACAAAACTTACAGCGACAGAAACTTCCATTTCCTTTATCCGCTAGTCAGCTATCGCAACCAAATCTCCTCACTAGTGCCAAAGCCAACACTCATTCAAAGCTAAACCTAAATTACATAATCAGCCCTAACGCCTCTAATCTTATCAACACAGCGCGCACCACTAAACGACACTCCTTTGGAAATTGCCTTGACAACCATCAACCATACGTTCTACAACCCACTAATCACAAGAAAATGCCCACTATGACACATGTGCTTGAACGTCGCCGTTTACAACGCTATTCACTAGATAATCATTTGGATGTGCATTCACCGCGACGCGTGACGCCACTCGCTCACCAGCATTGCGAATAAAGAGAATTTCGGCGTTCATTTTACGCGCAGCTCTTTTGGCAATACAAGCCTCACTGCTTTCCAGGATCTTAGCAATGGTAAGAGTCCAGTGCGCGTTGAATACACGCCAACGCGTCCTCCAGCGCTGCGTGCTCTAACACCAAGCAATGTTTCCTTAAATGTCAAGCGTCAGAGCACAAGTAATAGTGGTACACCAACGACACGCAATCGTTTCTCAGATGATTTTGCCTCCGCCGAAACTGAGGATACACCACTTACTCATCTACGTTTTCGTGGTGCACCACTGCGCGAGGACTCACTGTCTTCTTCACGCATGGGCGACGTGACGCTAGACCGCATGCTGGATGCAATTATTGAGAGTGCGCGCAAGGACGTACCGCGCTTGCAGGCAATGCGTGCCGCCGAAAAAAATCAGCAGACGCAAACACCGCACACGCTTAATAAATGTTCACCTGCAATTGTGAGCGATAGTGAGGTGAGCATACACGAAATGGAAGTGCGCACGCCAACGCATCTGAAGCGCCAACGCGTTGTACGGCGCAAAAACACTAAGACATCTGACGCGCGGCGAAAATTAGAGGTAGAAGTAAAAACTCCACCGCAAGAGCAACAGCAAAGACCGAAACCGCTAATAGGGCTAACGCTGCCTAATGGCATACCAAGTCCGGATACGCCACTCTTCAAGCAAACAACTATGAATAACGCAGAGCTATTGGCGATGCAAACGCCGCCAAACGCAACGTTTATCATTGATAATACTGCGCGGAAAATGGAATGAGTAATACGAGCGCTAGGGATGCTGAATTGCAAGAACGCTCTTCAACGCCAACGCTTGAGGAAGCGCATTCAATTAAACGCTGTTTAAGTTTTTCGTCAGCTATGAGTGATGAGGAGTATGATGCAGATTTTAGTAATGCCGCTAAACGCAGTTCCGTGGCGTCATCAAACACGAGCTCCACAATGGGTGATCACTTCAATTCGCGCTGCGCTTCACGCAGTTCGCAGAATTCATTGAAAGGCGCAGGCAGTGCTGCAGTGCGCGGTAATGTTGAGCTAACGATCAGTGTGGAGCGAAGGCAATTAAATTTGCACGGTGAGTTCGAAGTTTCGTGGGCGCTGCAGAAAGTATGGATCTCTTGACTGATAATTTTTAGTACATTTGAGCTTTTGCTAACACATTTTCCTCTCTTTTTAATCAACAGTTATACGTTGTCGGGATTTGCAACGTCCGAATGGCTCAACTGCGCTGAACGCATATGTTAAGGCCGCGCTGATACGAAACAAACCGATTGCTAAACAAGCAGAGAATAGCTTTCAACGCACTGCTGTGCATCGACATTCGAGTAAGCCATTTTTCGATCATCACTTTCGTTTCGATTTGGGCGCGCATGAGACAGATGCGGCTGGCGGCGGCGCTGGAGAACGTTTACAATTGGCGGTGTGGCATAGAGATCGCCAACTAAAGTGAGTACGATCGCAATTTAACGATTTTCGTATAACTCACTGGTATAAATATTCATTTATCGTATACATTTTTTTGATTTCAGTGTTGCCAAATTTTTTGAAAAAAATGAGATTTGGCAGCACTTATTCTCTTTAATTGCTGGTTAAATTGACCCATGCAAGCTGTGACCAAAAGCGCGTGAGCTTCGAATTTCTAAACAGCATTGCACATTTTTTTAGTCCTCGCGTACACACAAAATTTTATTCAAATAATACTTAGGAATATTTGAAGCTCTTACAAAGCGTTAATATTTTTGCCTTAATAGTTTTTTTTTAATTTGGCCAGCGATTAAAAATACACAGCTCGCCCGTCTGCGAAAGAAATTGAAATCATAATCCCTTCAATCCAGCTCCATAATAATCCTAATTGCTGCGCCTAAATATTTTACGAGCAATTTATGAAAAATTAAAAATGTCGGCGCAGAGCTGCTAAGCCTTTAATTACACAATTCGAGGCTGACGATGTTATGCCGTCGTTTTTATTTTCATCATTGTAAATTAGAATGTAAATGATAGTCAGCGTTCATTGTCCTCGTCGAAGCTAAGCGGTAGAAGAAAAGTGTGAAAGGTGGTAGCGGCTATAGGGAGCACATAGAGAGCATCCAGTCCAGTGAACATTTGCGAAAATGGACGGTGGTTGCCATTTTAGAGACATTTCGCAATTTAGAAAATATGCTTATTTTCTTCGAAGCCATTGCGCTAGTTAAATAAGTTAACTTTTGCATACTTTTAGGCTCCTATCTTGCTTGGCAATCATACCCCTCTTATTGTTGCTTACTTTTTTCTTCGAACTGTTACTAGAATTCTGCTAGAAATAGCAGTCTTTTGAACTTAAGGGTGAACTCCAAAACGAGTCCTTCCGGGGACGTTACAGAATGTTATCTTGTACTCAGAAGCTGTGCAAGCCCAGTATGCCGTACGAACTGAAAGGACGCTAATGGAGTTTTAGCATTAGCGCCAGAGTTCTGAAAATAGATTTTAGTGAGCTTCCATCACCAGGATTCTATGAAAAAATAGGTTGCGCACTTCAAAGTGAGAAAACTTAGTTATTTGTATCTTAGACTGCCTGAAGACGACATCACCACACATGTTACTAAATGTGGCATACTTTAGGGAACATACAAATTTATTTGCCTGATAGAGTTGTAGCGATAGCTAAATCATCATCCAAGGGCATATGAGGTCTGAGGAAACTGGAATCTATTTCACTTATGCTTGGAATGCTTATTGGGTATATTCATTAGGTGATTGAATGTGTGTGTGTGAGTGTATTTGGAATATTAAAACTGTAATGCCTCCCTTGTCGAAGGTGTCATTCACTTTTAATCAAGGTATGTAAATATGCTTATGGATAAATGTATAAGGAGCTTTAAAAACTTTTGGGGTCAAGTGTTTATGAAAACGTGAAAATCACTTAACAGCGATTACTTGCATAATTTTAGGCGTGTCGAATATTAACAGTTTTAGTTAATTTGTTTATAGGTTGATTAGGCGCTGAACTGCAAGAAGAAACATTTTGGTAATGAAAATTATGCATTCTACCACACTCCTCTCTATCCAGCTCCACGTCCTAGAAATCTCAATTTTCCTTTCGCTCTAATGGTTTGCTTTCACTATTTCTGTATGTTTCGTTAGCGCGTTAATTGTGTGTTCCACACTTTTTGGTTGCTCACACTCACTTTTGTGCCTTATCGCTCTTTATATAATTAGAGTCTTGTAACAGCAAGTGCGAGGTATTAATCAAACAACGTTTAGCTTTCGTAGCCTAAAAGTATGCTACACATATGCAGTTGAAGTGCAAGCGTTGCAGAGTGAGTAACAATACCGGAATAAAATGAAGTGCAAGAAAATATACTCAGTGAGGGTTGGCTGCAGGGGACGTATACGAGCGTCCTTTTTTGTATTTTTTTGTTAACAAAAAAAGTTGTATAAACAAAGGTTTACAATTTACTTTTATACATTTTTTTTTATATTTACACCGTAAATATCTATATTTGTTAGCAGATTCATTTGTTTGTGTATCTGTTTGGGAGAGCCGCGGAAATTCGACACATGCGCAGAAGTTATCGCGCAAAAGAAGGCAAGGAGTGGTAAAAAAAACTGAATTTTTTGTGTTTTCGCATAAACCTGAACACAGCTGTTTTAAATCGCAACTTTAAGTGAAAGCACGCCTCCAAAACGTCTAAATCTTAACAAAACGAAGTTTGCATGCTTGCATTTAGGATGAAGAATCTTAAGAATTAATTAAAGTTTTCAATTTTCTTTCGGGCAAACACCTCTAATTTTCGTAGAAAAAAGTATTTCAAAACTTGTGTACAAGAAAAATAAAACTTCTTTGCTCAAAAGTGTTTTCCTCGCCGCGCTTTTATGCTCGAAAACTCTCACACGACAACCCTGTCAACGATTCTAACCTCAAAACTGAAAGACGCATCAAGCTTTTTGGCATGTAAACAAAACATCGTTTGCCGGCAAAATGCCACGATTACACGTGCCATTGTCACATATACGCGCGAGCTGTATCGGCACGTGAAGTAATTACAAAAGCTTTTCAAGCGCGCTCTCACAGCTGCCACGCGCTCATCTCAATCACTCAGCTGCGCCTAGATTCGTGTCAAGAAATTTCTGGGCGAAATTTTCCATGCAAGAGCTCGCCAGAGCTCAGTTAGCCTTTTCTATTGGTGGCGTACAAAACTAATTTTCAAGAAGCCGGAACGCTGGCAAAACGGTCCAAGCGGTGCTCTTCATAGCATAGACTACAGCCAGTAAGGCACCTTGTGCAAACATCATATATATATACATATATAAAGCAAAGAAAAAAGCATAATTTTAGGCTGATTATAGCAAGGAAACAGTATTTTGTATAAGAAAAAATTGATTGTATTAGGAAAATGCATTTATGGCAAATTATTTAACCATAAGAAATATGAATTGGCAAATAAGAAAAAAGCAGCTGAAGCATGCTTGAAGTGAAAGTATGTTACTACATTATATAATTCATTAAAGCACAACGATCAAACGAAAGTGAGCCGAGAAGAGTGGGTCCCTGAAGTGGAGGTGCCATTGAGGCAGTGCCTGTGAAAATTAGTGTAAATAAATTAAAAAAAGAAAAAAGGGAGCAAATATAAAGTAAATTGTAATAAATAAGTGTAATACATATTTCCGCACAAATACTTAAACATCATCACACACATACACACACAAACTGCGGTTAACCAAGCCCAAAGCAAAGTGAAAAAATCGATAAACTCTCAAATAACGTGCTTCATAATAATATTTAAATATCACAATTTGTATCCTAGTTTTCGAGTCTACACGTCTAGTACGACTGCAGCTATGCGTGTGTGCGTGTGGTATATCTATCTAATGTGATTTTCAGTGTGTAGGTACGCCTGTGCGTATGCTAATATGTTTGTGTGTATGCCATCATTGCTGTTAACTTTCTCGAACATTGGGATAACAGGAAGCCAATGAGAATAAAAAACGAAGTTGGAGTTGCCGACCGTTTGAAACACAAAAAAAAGCAACACACAAGAAGTAGCAAGTAATACAAAGTTCAACAACGCAGCAGCTGATGAGCAACTGAATGACGTGCAGCGCAAAGAAGAGTGTACGTAGAAAAGCGCTCCTAAACCTCTCCTAGTCTTAGAGTTTGTTGCGTGAAATAGCTCTGACACGGAAAGCGTAAAAGGAAGTTAGATGTAATGGCATTGTGGAAGAAGACCGTGAGTTGAACTCGTGAGCGGTGCTTGTTGTGACCTAAGCTGATTTATATGTATATGTGTTCGCATAGATAAGTGCATTTATATTTATTAAGAAGTAATACACATTGTCGGGTTCACATCTGTTTCTATTTTCTTATATTATTGACTTGCTTGAATTTTTGTTCTGTTTATGTTGGAACCATTCTTCAATGTGCATTTCTATGATTTTTTATTTTTTATTTTGGTTACACATATGTGCGTAAATAATAAGCCCTAACGATGAAAAGCAATACCGATATTATAACTCCCTATGTGCAGATACTAAAAAAAAATTAATACCAATTTTATTTATATTTATGCGCAAATATAGCGCGCCTACATATCTGTGTAAAAAATAAGCACCATTTTTTGATAAATGTTAAATAAAAACTCTTTGGGTGCTTTATAAACACCTGAAAATTTTAAATAAAAGAAAAAGAGACGGTGAAATCTCGAGCGCACATCAATGCTGTCATCAGGAGGAGAGAAGAAGTGAATGTAAGTTCATTTTTCATGTTGTTTTTGTATATCGATTATTAGTCAGCGATGAAAACTTTAAATTTTAGCTTCTTTGTGAAAAAGAAATAAGTTGCGTAACGTTTTCAAAAATATTCATGCAGTATGATTTAAATGCGATCCTAGATCAATGGATTCACTGATTTTAGGTCTGCAAAACGTTTTAAGAGATCTAGCAATCAATAAGTGAAAAACAAAAAAAAGGAACATTTCTTTTAATAAGTCCACCTATGTCTGAAACATGGCGACGAGCTTTTTTGAGTTTTTCGCCGATAGAAACAGAAAAATGCTTTTGCACTAAGAAAATAATAATGTAACTATTTGTAAAAGTTTTCCTTCGTTGAGTTCTTTTCCAAAACTTTTTCTTGCATCCTTGTTTAGTATTGTGTTTCAGCTTAAGCGTACAAGGCAGTAATTTTTTTATAGAACCGCAAAAAAATTATATGTGGAGCTTAGTCATGGTAGTCAAAATAAAATAGGTTTTAAATTTCAGTTGCAGCTGTTTTGACATAATTTTCTATGAGCTATCTGTCAACAACTAAATATAAAACCAATTTTATTTTGATTATGACTATGCGTCATTAAGTTTGACAATCCAATGTCAAATAACCAAGTTACAGTTTAAAAACGATTTTGGTGGTATTCACATGCTTTCAGGTTCTTTTTTGTTGCATCTTCTTGATTTAATATATTGTACATTGATTCTGGTCTTCGAAGTATTTGTGCCTGAATGCTCGAAAAGTTCTTTTAATTACAAAGTAAACATTTTTTTAGAAGGCTTCCTTTGTTATTTGAGATTTTGTTAAAATTGTTAAACTGTATTAGGTTTGCGATATTTTCTCTATGCAACTTTTACCACAAATTTGAAGTCTATTTTTAGGCGCGTTACTTAATTGCTGCATGTAGGCGGGTTCAGTAAACCATGCTTCTTCGAAATAAATTATATTCAACTAATTAAACAAAATATTTACGACGAAAGGAACTTTTTCAATTACACCATCTGCTACACAACTCCAAAGTGTACACAGCCCAAAAGTGTGCCATACATATTGCCTTGGTTCGCGGCGAACAAAGACGTAGAATACAAAAACTTATCTAAAACAAGTAAAGTTGTCTAAGTTCGGGTGTAACCGAATATTATATACTCAGCGTGAGCTTCAATTGTACATTTCATTTCAGATGAATTACTTTTCTACATAACACGTGGCACCGCCCGTTTAAAAAAAATGTCTCCCCATTTGCTCTTACAATAAAACTTGATAAGTGAAATATCATTGATTCAAAACTATTTTTTGCTAAGTTATAGCTTATTATTCTAGTTTACGACCCTTTTAAACTTGTTTTATATAAAGTGGGCGTGGTCCTTAACCGATTTCGTTAATTTTTCTTCAGATCATTCCTTACAGTAAAGGAAACCTCTCTGTCGAATTTTGTTACGATAGGTTTAAGGATTTTTGATTTATGATTAAAAATATTTGCAAAATTGATTTTATTATAAGTGGGCGCTGCCACGCCCATTTTGAAAAACTTTTCAAAATTTTTATCAAGAGTCTCAATATCAGTCCACGTGTCAAATTTCAACATTCTAGTTGTATTATTTACTAAATTATCAGGTTTTTTTGTTTTCCAAAATTTATATATATATAAAATGGGCGTGGTTATCATCCGATTTCACTCATTTTCAATACCAATCTTTTCTGGGTCCAGATAAGCTAGTGTGCCAAATTTGGTGAAGATATCTCAATATTTACCCAAGTTATCGTGCTAACGGACGGACGGACGGACATGGCTCAATCAAATTTTTTTTCGATACTGATGATTTTGATATATGGAAGTCTATATCTATCTCGATTCCTTTATACCTGTACAACCAACCGTTATCCAATCAAAGTTAATATACTCTGTGTCCAAAGCACGCTGAGTATAAAATTTAAAAAACGTTTGTGAGTGAAATGGTGGCGCGTTCTAACGGAATAATGAAAATTAGTTTTCGTGGAAAAATACCTCGAAAACAATAACCAAAATGAAAAATCTGGGTCCGTATCGTGCTATACATATGTATGTTCACGGATGAAAAACTATTTCACTCAAACGATAAATGTGAATCTGTCAAGCTTTTCATAAAATTGATATAACATTATGAATCTAATAAGTACTTACAGCTTATTTTTCACGTATTACCTCAATCTGAATCACCATTTCAGGGCTATTGCGATTTAAAAAATTTAATACGATCACGGATCGTCTAACACGATACGGGACTTGATGCAGTATTTAGATTTAACGAACCGAAAATCTTTCGAAAACTTTTATTATGATAAATGAAACTTTGGGCATGTGTAGTGGTGCCATACGTTTTAAAAAAATAAAAACTGTAAGACGCGATAAGCTCCGAAGAGATTTTAGGCCGATCTTCTCTTCCAATCTGCGCCATGCTCCTTTTTAATTTTTTCTACAATTGGCCGGACGGGACCAACTTGCTTTATGCCGACTCCGGCACAAATAAAGATGTTTTTTGATGATTTTTTTTTCTTCAAATATTATTTAACAGAACGAAGGTTTTATAAATAAAATTACATACAAAAATTCGAGAAGGAAACTGACGTATTAAGCTTAAAGGAAGCAAATTCATGACATCGGTTTGGCTGCTTCAAGCGAATGAAATGTATACAAGTGATGGAATAAGATCAGCTGATTCCTTGATCTTGCGGGTTTCTTAGCAAATTTTAGTTATACAGAATATCAGTAAGATGGAATGGGTCCGAATTCGATCTGCTATCGGCTTGTTTAGATTTGCTTTGAAATGCAACATGATTAAATTTTAAATGCAAATTACATATAATATACTCCTGGTAACAATTAAGTTTTGATGATATAAAATATGCTAACGAAAGCAACTCACCACGCTAAGTCAAATGTTGACGGTACTTGGCAATATATTCCAGTACCCGAAAAGCTGGCCAAGGATGCCATAGTAATTCAAAAGTATTCCCTAATTAAGTAAATGCCCTAGTCGATAGCTTTTAAATGCATAAGAGTATTGAGAATATTCACAGCCCTTGTGAATCGCGACATTCCTTTACAGGTCAACTTTTACTATGGAAAATTTTAAATTATTTACATATTTTCAGGTTTTTTTTAGTTTTCACATTTATTTAAATTTCAAGGATGTTCATTTTATCAAGAATTCGAAGCGTGCTTTAAAGTTTTACAATTTTACCAATTAAATAATCGAAAGGAAAACAAAAAAAATTACAATCTCAATTTTACCAGTTGCTAAATTAACTAGTCGGATTAGAAGAGGCAGTCCAATTGATGTTATTGAAATTTTAAATAATTTATTATATATATTTTTTAAATCTCATGAGCATTCCCAAATCATTGTTGCAAGAAATCAAATTCAATCAAAAATGTTGGTCAATTTCACTTTCAAAACCGCAATTTGTGTTTTCGCCAAACCAAAACAAGTAAGGACGGGACTGTCTTCGACTGTGCCGAAGACTTCACACCTTTCATGAATGGGCTGAACAATAATCTTATCCCGTTCGTAATCTCCAAATAATCGGATGTATAAGATAAGAAATATATAGTGAACAGATGTTCATACCTAAACGATTTTTATTTTAAATATAAATAAAAAATAAAATTGGCAAAAAAACCCCTTTATCTGAACGATCGGTTGTATCGGATATATATTATATATAGCTCCGATCGAAATGATTTTTTCAGTGAAATCTTCTATGATATATTAGAATAAACATCACCAAGTTTCACGTTTTTATATTGGAAATTAAGGGAGAAAATGCCAAAAATCTTTCTATCTGAACGATGGTTGTATGGGATAGGTATGTATACTATATACATATAGCTCCGATCAAAGTGATTTTTTGAGGATATCTTCTATGATATATTAGAATATATATCACCGAGTTTCACGTTTATACTTTCTAAATTGCGGCAGGAATGACCAAAATCGTCTTATCTGAACGATCAGTTGTATGGGAGATATATTTTATAGTGGTCCGATCCTACCGGATCCGACAAATGTCTAATATAATATAAAAATACATCCTTGTGCCAAATTTCATTGAGATATCTCAAAATTTGAGGGACTAGTTTGCGTTCAAACTGACAGACGGACGGACGGACAGACGGACGAAGATGGCTATATCAACTCAGTTCGTCGCCCTGATCAATTCAGTATACTTAATGGTGAGTCTATCTTCTATATTTCTCAACGTTACAAACATCGGACCATTTCATGTTCATGAAAGGTATAAAAATAAAAATGTGTGGTTTTTATTCCTATCATAACACAATTACAATTTGTTTAGTGAGCATAAAATAAAATTTGATTAGTGCTATTCACCACAAAGCAGCCATCAACAGCAACATTTTATAGCACAAACATAAACAACATAGCACAGCACAGCAACGAATAAAGACGCACGTGCCACACCTGGCTGACAGTTGGCCAAATTTCGTTAAAAATGTTTATCTATACTAGAATGTATGACCGTATGTGTGTGTGTGTGTGCAAAACTAGTACAAACCTGCTACAATATTCTCAACACGTAGATAGCAATAAACTGTAACACAAAGCCATATTTACAGCATCGAAATTTGCTGCTGTTTTGCTGGCCAAAGTATACAGAGATGCTTAAGCACAGCGGTGGAGTTTTGGTGCGCGGCTGAAACGCGAGCTCCAGGAAGGACGTGTTGGCATGCTGCCACATATCGCACACCGCGCGCCACTCGCCTTACACAGCTACAATACGATTCATTGGCAAATTCTCACTTTTCATTGAAATACATTTCTCACATTCACACGCGCGTCGCTACTTTCTCGTACATACATACATACATAAATACTTGCTATACAAGGAAACAACAATTTTTATTTTAAGTATTTGTGAACATGGCAACACGGGAATAATATTCGTAAATTCACTGCTAAACCAAGCGAGTGCGCTAAATGAATTGAGCTGGAACGGCAGGATGCGCGGCAAGAAACAAATTACAATAAAGTAAAGCAGGGGTAATTGTAAGAGGCCACATTAGACGAAGCGCGGCAAGAGGTAGAAAAATCACCCACTTAAAATTCGAGTATTTGTAGCATGCTTTTAGGGGCCAAAAATAAAACTGCTACAAACAAACTCACACATTTTTAAGAAACCGAATACTAAGCAAATATATGCACAACAGCTTTTGATTCGCACTGCTTTCCCTCTTCCAACCAAGTGCTGCGCCATCGACTGTCTTTTAATGCTCCACTTTCATTTAGTTAGTTTTTGGTTATTGATGAGCGCTTGGGGTAACGTTGAAAGTTTGGTTGTGTGTGTGTTATTTAGGGTTTGCCACTTGCTGTGTGTCTGCTTTGTGGTACGGCAAGTTGTCCATGTGGCCACAGTTTGTGAGTGCAGACCACAACGCTCCGCACACCACACAATCAATAGCGCTGTCTTCGTGCTGCCTCTTGCTGTCCTTGTGGCATTTGTGGCTGCTGTTTGCTGCCATTCGCTGACTTTCCTATTTATTTATAGATGAATATGCGACTATTTGGCAGACCATACAAGCGCACACACATACATACACACATCAAATAGGGTTATTTATACTTTTAGCACTTACATATGCATTGATTTCTTTGGGAGTTCACAAACTAAGTAAATAATGAGTCAGTTTGTTTGTCTATGTACTTTTGTCAAAGTTGTTAGTTTTCGGATTGATTAATTTGCCACAAGTTTTTTCTGGTGATTCTCAGCACTGTTCGGTTTTGTGACAAATTTAAGTTTATTTAGTGCCACATGGGGATGTACATATTGCAGACACTTTAATTAATTTTTATAACAATTTATTTCGATATTTTTTTGCACGTAAAAAGTTTCAAAATTTATAGCCCCATTGTGGTTATGAATATGAAAAAGTTTCGAAATTAATTTTAATGATCAAAGTTTGCATTAACGCTCTTTTAGGATGGGTATAAGGGAAATTTCGATGTCGTTTAATGTTATTCATAGTAACAACAACTATTTTGAGTTATTTATGATTATTTAAGCTGGACATGAACGGGGAAATGAGTGAATTGCAAACAGAAAAGAATTAGATGTGCAAAATATTCAGTGGAAAACCGCCAAAAAAGCTTTATCAAATCTTAGACGTTCTTTTCGTTGAACATTAAAATTTTATTTTGAAATTGTGCATTTTTTACTTTCCAAGATTTCTTCAATCTTTATCGATCGGTATACGGGTGATACCAAATATCGTGTACAAATATAATTGAATAAAAAAAGATTCCAGAGAGAGCAAAATAGGCGAAAGTTTCGACTTTTTCAAAATTGCTTAGACCTTTATCTATATCATCCATAAACCATATATTATTAGCAACTAGATTCAAAGTTTTAAAAAATAATTAATAATTAATTGTTCCCACGGGAAATGGAGCTCAATTTTTTTAAACAAAACATAGCTCGTAGTTGTTCCAGTCTCTTAGCTATCTGCTCATCCGATTTCATGCAAAACTGTTAAGCCACTCTGTGCAATCTGGAATCAAAGGCGAGCATCTGGACATCCACTGATTTATGCCCCTTAAAGTATGCTTCCTGTTTCACCAATTTACGAACCATTGACTAATATATAAAAATCAAATTGTGTGTGTGTGTGTGTGTTCGCTATGGAAACGTATTTCCCACACTTCAATCATCACCAAATTTTGCCTATAGGTTCCTTCGATCAACACGAAGGCTTTAGTCTAAAAATAATTTCGATATATAAAAGGGGCGTGGCACTTCCCATACAAATGGAATCATTGGTACTGCATAACTATGAAGGTATACATGCCAGAACATTAAAATTCAGTAAGGAGTTATATAAGTCAATCCCTAACACCACCAAGAAAATGTGGAATTGGGAAGAAGGGGCGTGGCATCTCCCATACAAATGGAATATATCATACTGCATATCTCTGGATGTAGTAATGGTAGGATAATGAAAATTGGTAAGGAGTTAGTATTTCCCAAAAATCAATCATGCACAAAATTTTGGTTGTAGGTTCCCTCGATCAAGACGAAGGTGTTCAGGCACTAGAGACCTCAATGGGTTAAAACAAACCAACGGAAGAATCATTCGATCAACATTTTTGTTATTGTCGTTTGCCCTTGAATATTAGGCAAATTGTTTTCGTAACAACAGCGCAAAACTGTTCCTTTCTGCCTTCATAGGTACGTGCAAAAGATGCACATACGTTTGTACATACATACACCATCAATCATCATAGCTGCAGCAACAAAATATGTCACCAAATCAGGCCATTTCTTCGTCTTCGCCACCCACACCGGTCGTCATCGCTTACATGTAACAGTTGCTATTGTCGTGACCGCAAAGACAATAACAACATCAGTATCTTCGAAAAAGCTCACCTTGGTATACCACAGCATAACTTGACTCCAATGAAATTATTGAAAAAGAAGAAAAGTCAGTTAATTAGCAATCAATATCGCGAAAACATCATCGTCGTCGCTGGTACACAAAGTTTCGTTGTTCTTACAGTCCGCTTACGAAATATAAAGTTTTATAACAATTTAGTTTTGCAAAATATTAACATGACATAACAATTTAGAAAATAAGAAAGTTGTAAGAAGTGAATTGAAAATTAATAAATTGAATTGAATATTCCAAAAGGAAGAGAAAAAAGCTTCTTTTCCTCACCAGAAGGTTTTTCAAATTTTAGAATTAAGAATTTTAAATAAATGGCTTTGCGACGAGCAGTCTTAGCTTCCAAAAATGATAATGTTAAAAAATCAACAATCGCATTCAAAACCAAATTCCCGGTGAAATGACGAAATATAAATTGATCGACACAGTTACAGATGAAGATCAAATTGTGAATTATCCAATTGCATTTCTAAATTCTTTAGAACCACCTGGAATGCCTGCGCATATATTAGCTTTGAAAATTGGCTCACCAATAATGCTTCTTCGGAATTTAGACCTACCAAAATTGTGCAATGGAACCAGACTTTGCGTTAAGAAATAAGTGCCGATGTAATCGAAGCAACGAAGGACAATCGCTTACTGTTGCAGGATTAAATTTAAAGAGTCCGTGCTTTTCCCATGGCCAGCTATACATATGTTGCCGGCTCTAGAGTCGGAACGCCAAAAAATTTTGTTTATCTTTGCACCGAACGAAAAATCCAAAAATATTGTGTACCCACATGCATTACAATAAGATACAATAATAAAATGTTCTAAACGAAAATTTCACGAATTCATTTACAGAACAATAAACTAAATTATCAACAAACAAAACTGAAAAAGTAATGCAATATTCATTCGATCTCGGGCGTTACAACGTACGCCGGGTAAAGCTAGTTGACTATAGGACTGATTACATTCACGACGGCGGCTACAAGCGACATCTGCCAAATTAGTTTTGCACACGTTCTTATGAACGCCGCTTTCGCCAGAATTAAACCCAATTCCGTTTTTGGCAAGCGACAGAGAGCGGCGTTCTTTTTTTTCAATAAGCAATACAAACAATAATAGCAGCTAATAATATTAGTTAAATCATTAAGTTGAGCTTATTTTAATATAATAAAATTTGTTTTCTTCGGGGCCACCGCGTCAGAGTTTGCTTTATTGTAGTTGTGGTCTGTAGTCAACGTGCTGAATGTAATCAGGCTATAGGAGATGCCTTAATGGGCATTATATGCCATTCATAGTAATCTCTGCCTCGATAATTTTCCGGTAAAATATTTTATGAAAATAATAATAGTTTAGGTTGAATGAACGGTCCTGTGTGGACCTCACATAGACTGAATGAGTCCATAGCGTTAGAAATAATCTAGAAATACTCCAAAATTCATACAAATCAAAATCAGTAGATAATTTTTTGTTAAACAAGAAACTTTCTCGAAAAATTTTGATTTTGTAATTGAATCATGATTAAGTTCATAGAGATTATAAATGTTTTTGGGAATAATTCTCTGCCGCCTTTTACCCATTTATATATGTATATAGGGGTAGTTGAACTGACGTCAATAAGGACCTCACTGGTTAAATGTGGTCATGGCTACAAAGGGGTAGTTTTTTTGCAAAATTTGTACTATCTTTTCGTTTTCTCCTTCATTCTACGACTGCATTAGCTTGAATATATATATAAACTAGCAGACCCGGCAGACGTTGCCCTGCCTAAATTTGGCCTATCTGCATACATTTTAATAAGCTTTTTCCGTCTGACTCCGACACTGTCTAGGCATTCATTGGCCCACGTTTTGGCCTATATCTCGAGACCCTAGTCACCCAGGGTATGAAAATTACATCTACACACACTAAAGGACTCTCCTGAATTAAAAAATGTCCATAGCTCCCTCAGAAACCCACCCTCTCGGCGGGCTGGCGATGTGCTATACTTGATATCATTCGCTATAATATTTTTTATGATAAGCAGGTTGTTTAATAAACACTAAGCAATTACACGGTATGTATATCCGCACAACCTGAAAATATGAGTGCCACTGCGTATACGTACATGTATTCGTACAAATATTTGCAATAAAATAATATTGCGACTATACTGAGATATAATCTATCCTATCTCTACAAGTTAGATTAAACTACACACGGAGTGCAAAACAAATTCAAAATCGTTCAGTAGTTTAGGAGTCCATCGCGGCAAAAAATGTTGTGACACGTGTTTTTTTATATATTAAGAGTAATCTGTTTAATAAGTACAATTTTCGTTTCAACCCATGTGCCAGCTGGCGGGACTTTGGACCTTTCTCTTCTTTTGTACTATGTTCCAAATCTCTTTCATAGTGAAAAATTAGTTAAAAACATATAAAAGACTACCAATTTTGCAGGATATTTTTAATATATTTGCATTGCCATTGTATGATATTTCAGAGTCCAATATCTGTCTCAAAAGTCACTGCAAATCCCCCACGAAATTCCCAAATGCAGCACTGAAATGAAGTAAAGACAGGAAAGCAAGTTAATATTAAGGTAGTCAAAAGAGTTAAAAAGAACTAACATCGCTACTACAATAGCTTTGGAGCGATTGTATTTTCAAGAAGGCTTTTAGGTAAAGTGAGCAGATCAGTAAAATAAATACCTGACATAATTGAATATTGATTTTTTTATTGTCTAAGTATAATAAAATAATTTGGCGAATGGTATGAACAATTGCACATCACTAGTCCAGCGCTCGCTGCTATAAAAAAATGCCGGTTATAAAAACAACGACACAGTTATGCTTCAGATAATCAACGCTACACATACACATGTATAAAGAGAGAACAAGAACAGTTTTTACTGAGAAGCTTACATGGCAGTAATACACTCGGAGTGCTTACCAAACACTGTCGAGGGGGGACCCCGCACAGAAAAATTTCTCTAAATAAAAGCTTGTTTCTAAAATTTGATGTTGCTTCCCCGGAGCGATTCATAAGAATGAGAGTAATGAGAAGATCGAAGATTGTAGAACGCAATACGAAAAAAAATACAGAAATGGTAGAGTTATCAATTGTAGCCCTATGGAACTATAGAAGGCGACCCGACGCTAGGGATGGTTAATTCGTTTCATGTTTACTCTTGCAAGTGAATTACAGTGCATTACAGTAAGTGCTAAATATGTTTACAGAGTATTCGCATGTATATATTTGTTGAATTGTAAAACGAACCGATTACAATAAATCGCAAAATATCAGATTTGTAACAATAACATATTTTAAGAATTACTTGCCAGAAAATTAACTTTTTACATGATAACGAGAAAGTTTAAAATCAATGTTGCCCTTGGAATATGTAACAACCTTTTTTATTTTAAAAAATAGGTGCCCACTGTTGGGCGAAGTTTTGCCATGGGAGTGAGCAAACGGACTATATTTTTATCTATACCTGAAGAAACATTTGGGTGAAAACGGAATTTGTGTTCGAGTGACTTATTTGACTTCTGTTGCACTAAAAAAGACTCGCTAAATATATTTTCCTGTAATCTATAGTGTAACCGTATAGATATCCAAATTTTATATTAACAACGTCCTTTTGACCAAAAATTAAATTCATATCACTTAAGTTGCGAAGCTAACCAATCCAGTCCGGAACGACACAACCAACTCTTGCACATGTCCTGACTATTATCCCTGCGCTAGTATCACTAAGTAAGCAACTCGTTTTGCGTAAATGTATTTATGAAATTGAGTTAAGCCAACTATGCTGTCGTCGTGTAACAGCTCGAGTATAGTCTGTGTTGCTTCAGGCTGCAAAGTTGTGCTTTGTGTTGTTTGTTATTTAATACATATTTAGGTGTGTTTGTGGGCAGGTGAGAAGTCCTGTATGCCATTTCAAAATGTGTAGATAGCAAACTCAAATAATTTCGCTTCATGACAGAATAACATATGACAATTTTAATTTAAGCTTGGCAGCAGCAAAAAATGTGCAAGTGACGCTGTATGCACATATTGAGCTGAACATAAAAGGAAAAGCATAGTTTTAGCGCAATTTTGTTAAAATTTATGCAGGTAACATTATAGCGATATAATTTATGTCTTTCGCTTTTGATAGGAAGAGCAATTTTTTAAATGCACTCACACACAAATTTTGATGCGCAAGACCATATGTACATATAAATATGTGTAAGTGTATTTGTGACGCTAATAGCTGTGCCAAATGGATGTTCAGTGACGTTTTTCAATTTCTACATCTATGATGCATAAACTACGAATGCTTGAAGAATGGGCATGTATTAGTGTTGGTTGTAGTGGTTTTTCTTCTATTATGACACAATGTCGCGAAATTTAGCAACAACAAAATTTAATTATGCATTAATAGTTGTGTATATCAATTAAATTGTGCAAGTGAATGCATGGGCGGAGTAATAAGTTTTTCTCACACGCTACGGCGATTGATTTAAATGTGCTAGAGTTTTCATGAGTTTATCGAGTTCGGAATGCCTCAGCTTCTCGTAATCGCAAACGAAAGCGGAAAACGATGCAGTGTACGATAGAGACATTTTTGAAAGCAAAGAAAATTTCGAATTGAATGATTGGAACAAAATAATATTCTTGTGAAAACGTTAGTTTTAGTTCTCATCTGTGGAGAAATTACTTCATTGCATCACTGCCAAAATATTCCAAACAAGCTTATTACTTTGCTACCGTTGACTGAGGCCATTTCTGCTAACTGACTTTCCAATTGATTTTAAATAATTAGAATCGAATCGGAATCAGAGCTCGGAAGTCGATGGAATTCATGATGGTTTTGAATAGTAAGCGAAGCTTTCGAAATCCCTAGTACCTGCAAATTGTAGTCAATTATAAGGGCAAATGCTCGTATTGATGTAACAAATCTATTTAAAGAAACACAGAAATTTATTAACGTGAATGTTATATCAACAAATGTTCATATGTATGGCAAATATGTAATGAATTTATATGTATGCAGAGGTTCATTCGCAAGTGATATTTTATTTATGCTCTAACGCTGTGTATAGCGCGTATCTTTTGTGTGACATATGTATGTGATCGTGTGGAACACGCGTGTTGTTGAGTCAGTAGTTATAAATATCGCATTTTGGTTAATGTACATAGAATATTACGAAGTATAATATGATTGTGTGTCACTGTCAGTATGGAGTGTTTGCACATAAGATTTTATGATGCGAGGTCTGAATGGGGTTGTGTGCAGTATTGTATATTATATGACACTATCTGGTCAGTATAGTGAAGTGAAAGCCACTAAGCGCGCTAAGAGGATGTAGTGCAAATTGTAAAATAAGACGAAAGGTATCTGTGAAGTTTCTGAAGCAATCAGATTTGCAAATTGTGAATTTCTTAGATTATATGCATATCTGTGGCTATGTAAGTGGTACTCGAGCTCAGGCTATACATATTCTGGAATCTACCAGTGCTATTTTCTTAAAGTTTGCAAAATGAGTGGTTGACAGTACTTATAGGGAGAACGTTAGTATTGGTTTTAATGAGTTTCGTTGATAGCGTAGTGTTTGAGTAATAGGTCATGTGAGGTTGTATATATCGTAATTCGCATGTAAGCTGTTTTGCATTTTCGGGTTTCTGGGATAGACTATATACTGTGTATCTG
>JARSSU010035487.1:0-16568 GCA_029619165.1 Eurosta solidaginis
TTTCGGGGTCGCCAGAGCTTCGATTATTAATGATATATATATTGCGCTGGCAACCTGAAAGGGTTGCGCTACACAACCCCTTTAATCTGGTATTTCAGTCGCCTCTTACGACTAGCATACCTACCGCCTGTATATTCTGACCCCCTAACCCGCGGCGCAACAGAGTAGCTCGACAAACATGTGTAAAAATGAAGCTGAGTTGCAGATATTTTCTTGTGTTTCATGTCACACTTAAGGGGTAGCACCAAATCTTATAAAAGCGCAATGCGGCAGTTTTCTGTCAAATATGTTGCACATGCAACTTGTTCGAAAGTAACCTAAATTGAATTTATTGCGTAAAAAACCTACCCATTGTAAACCTTAACTAGTAGCGCAACTAACAGCTGATCGCTTAAAATAGCACACACATACAAACATCTCTAATTCTCATATTACGAAAATCTTGAAAGAAATTTTAAACAGATATAAACTGTGATAATTTTGGAATATGTAGCATTTGGGACACCTTATTTTCAGTAACTAAGAGACAATGTTTGCTTGTATTAAGTATTCAGTTATTTTTTCTACATTTATCTTCAATATTCATACAAGATTGAGGTATATTGATGCAATGGTTGCTCCCCGAAGGCTTTGGGGAGTGTTATCGATGTGATGGTCCTTTGCCGGATACAGATCCGGTACGCTCCGGTAACACAGCACCATTAAGATGCTAGCCCGACCATCTCGGGAACGATTTATTATATCTGGTATTTTAGCCGCCTCTTACGACAGGCATATCTACCGCGGGTATATTCTGACCCCCTAACCCGCTGGGGGAGCAACTCTGCACTTCCTTCTGTTCTTCATTCCACTCAATTCGGCTGCCTTTTTTTACTATCTTCTACTCTATTCGCAACATAACGCCAATTTAAGCTGCCAAACTATATATACAATGAACCTAACTGGACTTCCAATTTTTGTTCTGTGTGACTTTTCGGTTTGACGTTTACACTAAGCTCGTAGCACAATTGCATCAAGCGAGTTCCATCATCTTTTTGTTTATTCACGCATTTCAAATAACATATTTTAAAAACAAAAGTTCAAGTGCGCAGTATTTAAACTTTTCATGTTACCATTATATTTTGTTTAAATTCTTCGTGGTACTCTGATTTGATAAAATTCTATTTTCATAGCATATTTCTAAATATTTTTGAATGTAAGCAAACAGTGTGTGCATTTAGCTTGCTACGTTGCTCGTTGATCAACGACTTAACCCATATCACTAAGAACATAGTATTCTTAACAACACAGTCGCATTTTTGAAAAGCACTTGTTTACAAACATGTTGTATATGGTTGCATAACACGCCATTGGTTTCCGTGCGTGAAAAAACGAGCATATGCTAGTGAGAACTGAAAATAATAGCGGACTTTTTCGAAGTAGATAAAACCAAATTATATAAAACGTCTAACAACTCACTTGCATCACAAAGAGTTAACTTTTTTGCCAGAGTTAGTTTCTAACGAGGAGCTAATTACGTATATTTTTGACAAATTTCAAACTTCTGTCGTTCAATAAAAAGACAAAAATGCATATAAAAATTCCTATGAAGAAATCGACGTTCGTACGAAAATAATTTCTCAAGTAGGCCTCAGATCAACAATTAAGTTTTAGTAAAAATTTTAAATACGTTAAGTAAAAAAATTAAATTGAGTCTTAAAGTGCACACCGAAAAAAATGTTGCCATGTAAAACTAACATTTTACAATGTTATTTGCAATTTAAACGAAATAGTGCTAATTTCACATTTAAAATGGTTAAATCCACGTTATTGTAGTCATTTTTAAAATAAAATTATCAAAGTGATATTGCAATGTACTACGTTGCAATATCAAATTTTAATGTAAAAATTAAATTACAATTTCATCAGTCGACATTAACAATAAATTGTGGAAATGATTTGATATTTTGTTGCATTAACAAGGTATAATGTATTTCTTCGCAGAGTTTTATACTGTTTTCACACAGAAACTTAATGATCTCATTTCACCTGCTAATGAAATCGTAAATTTTTTGCTTTCACACAGAAGTAACTGCTCGATTAGTATGAAGGATGATACAGACAATCATGGCGGAACGATACAAGGTGGGAGCATGGTGACATACCTACAAACAAAAAAAATTCCATGTACTTGTAAATTCGATGGACAAATGTCAAAATCGTACTGCGCCGGCAGTTGATGTATCAAATCAATTAAAAAAGGTTATAATCAGCTGTTCGATGCGGCCACCTTGTATCGTTCCGCCATGCAGACAATGACATTTGCTTTGAAAACTAAGAAGTGGAAACGGAAGCGGAAACGCTGCCAACAGAGTTGCATTGTGCTTTTGACTTCATTAGGCATTCGATTAGCTACTAATGAAATAATAATAGATTCGAATTTTGTAGGGAAGATTGAGCTCAATAAGCGTCTTAATGTAGAAAATTGCCTTTATTATTCAATAAGCCGTCTGTGTGAAATTAGTATTACATTAAATTGTTGATATGATATGAAATTTTGTATATAACTATGTGTAATGTACTTTCTTCGTCGTTTGGTATGATGCAATAATACGAACGCATGATCGTGTCAGTTTGTGTCGACATGCCTTCGTTATACGTCGCGTTTTGGTGAGAAATTTTTTAGAAGTAATTAAATAATAATAAGTAAAAACAGTCAGTAGATGTTAAAAATGGAAGAAACTTTGATTCCTATTTTGTTGAGTTCAGAAGACGACATTGTTTTCGCTGTTGAAAATACGGATCATCCAATTGACGCCGAGCAAAGATTGGAAGCAATTGATAGCGATCAAAAAGAAGATGACCAGTTAAAGGAACTGCTCAAAGAGTTAAATGTGGAGTACACTTTAGCAGCATTTACACCGGTAAGTAAATAATATTAATTAAATTCATTCATAAATATACAAATAATATATTTTGCACAACACATGTAGCTTGCGGATTCACCTACAACAGGGTAAAATGTTTAAAATAACGACGATTTCGAGCAGATTTTTCCTGGAAACGGAAATATTGGGCTCAGGGCCGAACTCAGGGAAACAATTGCTGCTTGGAGAACAAGAATAGTAACATATTTATTTTTTTCTTTTTAATACAAAATATATGCAATATACACATGAAATTTTACTCAGTTTTCGGACTTGGATACACCTTCAAGCAGCTCAAGTTCCATGCGCAGTTTCAGTAATTCCCAAGATTGTGAGAGTAGCTGTATTACTTCAACATCCTTAGCGGTAACCGACTTGTCAATTATTTATCGTTCTTTTATAAATGTGTATGCTTTATATCCCTTTAATGGATTAGAGTGTTGGCAGCATTCTAAAATCTTCCGCAGCTGCAATAAACATTTGAAATCCTGACATCACACAGTTTCAACAAACGTATCAGTCATGAGTTTAACCAGGGATGCACCTTAACGTTAAGCTAATCGTTTATCAAAAAATTTCACCGTTTCCGTTGAAACACTTCGAAATATTATCGATAAAGAAATTATCAAGATAAATTGTATCTCGTTTTAACCGAAACGAAAAGCTTTCGTTAACGTTAAAAACGTTAACAAAAACGTGATACTTTATGTTTGAATTGTGCTGGCAATGCTATAGCCATGGTGAAGCCGTAAGGTGGTAACAACGAGCGCACATACACACACAAACACTATGTAATTGTTTGTGTAATTCGTTGGTGGTAATGTCAAAAATACTCTGAGAAATGTTCGTACTGTCAAAATTCATGAGAAAAAGTTGCAATCAGCTTGGCTAATGCTTTCACCTTAATGACTCCGCCATCAATCAGCTTTGCCAGCATAGTTTGAAATTAATAATCAACATAAACGATTTGATTTCGTTTTGATATGGCAGAAACGAAACGAAATCATTTCGTTAATTGACGATTTTAACGTTATAAACGAAACGAAATGACTTCGTTTCGTTTATTAACGTTATTATCGTAACGAAATGATATCGTTTCGTTGGTTAAGCATGCCTGAGTTTAACTCACAAGGTTGCAAATATAAGAAAGGCTACTTTTTGACAAAAATAGACAATGAAGTCATTAAACTGTACGAAGTTTTGGACATTTTAATTTACAATAGCAATACAATTTTTTTTATTGTAAATGAATATAAATTACTTGAATTTTCAAAAAACGTTCAGTCTTATAACGCAAGGCAAAACATACTTTTTTGAAAGCTATAATATAAAAATAAGTCGGGTTTTCCTTCCCGATGCTATAACTCCAGAACGCTCGTACCGATTTCCACGGTTTTGCATTCGTTGGAAAGGTCTCGGGCTTCGTGAGGTTTTTTCAGGATCGACGCACAGGGTCCCAAGATATAGGCCAAAACGTGGACCCGGTTACCCCTAGAATGTGTTTATAGAATATGAATATCAAATGAAAGCTGTTGATGAGTGCTTTAGTAGAGGGTAATTTTCATACCCCTGGGTAATAAGCGTCTCGAGATATAGGCCAAAACGTGGACCCGGGTACCCTGGAATGTGTTTGTAGAATATGGATAACAAATGAAAGCTGTGATGAGTCTTTAGTAGAGGGTAATTCTCATACCCCTTGGGGACTAGGGTCTCGAGATATAGGCCAAAACGTGGGCCCGGGTATCCCCTAGAATGTGTTTATACAATATGGATATCAAATGATAGCTGTTGATGAGTGCTTTAGTAGAGGGTAATTTTCATACCCCTGGATGACTAGGGTCTCGAGATATAGGCCAAAACGTGGACCGGGTACCCCTAGAATGTGTTTATAGAATAAGGATAACAAATGAAAGCTGTTGATGAGTGCTTTAGTAGAGGGTAATTTTCATACCCCTGGGTGACTAGAGTCTCGAGATATATGCCAAAACGCGAGCACGTGAACGCCTAGATAGTGCTTTTACATTATGGGTATCAAATTGAAGCTGTTGATGAGTGCTTTAGTACAGGGTAGTTTTCATACCTATTGCTGACTAGGGTCTCGAGATATAGGCCAAAACGTGGATCAGGGTAACACTAGGATGTGTTTTTACATTATGGATATCAAATTGTAGCTCTTGATGTGTGCTTTAATACAGAGTAAGTTTTATGCCGCTGGGTGACTAGGGTCTCGAGATATAGGCCAAAACGAGGACCGGGTACCCCTAGAATGTGTTTATACAATATGGATATAAAATGAAAGCTGTTGATGAGTGCTTTAGTAGAGGGTAATTTTCATACCCCTGGATGACTAGGGTCTCAAGATATAGGCCAAAACGTGGACCGGGTACCCCTAGAATGTGTTATGGAATATGGATAACAAATGAAAGCTGTTGATGAGTGCTTTAGTAGAGGGTAATTTTCATACCCCTGGGTGACTAGGGTCTCGAGATATATGCCAAAACGTGAGCACGTGAACGCCTAGCTGGTGCTTTTACATTATGGGTATCAAATTGAAGCTGTTGATGAGTGCTTTAGTACAGGGTAGTTTTCATACCTATTGCTGACTAGGGTCTCGAGATATAGGCCAAAACGTGATCAGGGTAACACTAGGATGTGTTTTTACATTATGGGTATCAAATTGAAGCTGTTGCTTTACGCTTTAGTACAAAGTAAGTCTGGCATCGCTGGGTAACTAGGGTCTCCAGATATAGGCCAAAAGATGGACCCGGATACACCTAGAATGTGTTTTTACATTATGCGTATCAAATTGAAGCTGTTGATGTGTGCTTTAGTACAGATAAAGTTTTACAGCGCTGGGTGACTATGGTCTCGAGATATAGGACCCGGATACCCCTCCAATGTGTATGTATTATGGATATCAAATGAAGGCTGTTGCTGAGAGCTTTAAAGTATTTTCATTGTGATATTCGATTTAGTCCCATCAACCTGGAAAAACTGATAAGTATGCATGCGAAGCCGGAATAAAGACATCAATTAATAATACCCACATACCTATTTACATACGTCCTATTCGATTTGCCTGAAATTTGGTACATAAATTTGCCTATATTAGTATTTACGATGCTTTTTCCGGGAAGTAGACGAGAGACGGACTGGGACTGAGACTGAGACTGAAACTCGGAGTGGGACTGGAACAAATACATACCACCCTCTGGGACTGGAAATAAGAACAATGAGAAAAAACTTGAGATAAGAGAAAAGAGAGAAGGAGAATGAGACTGAGAAAGATATAGAATGAGGCGAAGATGGAGATAGATGAAGTGAAAAAACCGGAGGGAGGAGTGAATACAAAGATTAGCAAAAAGTTTAGAGGGGCGAGGGCAGAGTTAGACGGAAAAAGCTTATTAAAATGTATGCAGATAGACCAAATTTAGGGCAGAACAACGTCTTCCGGGTATGCTAGTTATTAATATAAAAACTTTTACTGGTCCACCTATACATTTATATTACATTCCTGACGGAACTGTATTAATAAGAAATAAAATATTTTGAATTAAATTGTTTTATAAAAACATTTCGAGTTAATAAAATTTTAAACAAAACTATTTCAGTGTCATATCAAGTTGACATATTTTTAATATAAATTTAACATTTAATATGTAAACCCTACATTACATAATAGTGACTGTTTTTCATTTTTCGTGTCAGTTTTGCATTAAAATGTTATTGATTTTACATTTCTTAATGTAATATTAATAATGTTATAATGATAATGGCTTAATATCAATTTAACATTTTTAATGTTGGATGACTTTTGTAACCAAAAAATGTTATTTTTACGGAAGTTTTTGGCATATTTTTGGTTCAGTGCATTCTTAGTACCATCTTTCATTCATCTTTCTACAAATCAAGTACTGGTTTAACTAATAGAATTTCGTTAAAATAATTTGTTTCGAAAAAAGCTGTCAATCAATTTATTAGATTAATAAGAAAAACAACAGCCTGATTGTTCCGCTACTCCAGAGTCTGGCCATAGATTCTTGTCCAATATTATACTTCACCGGCTTGTGCCAATGCTCAACTTTTAGAAAACAAACTTCACGAAACCGCTGGATTCTATAGCGGGACTAATCTAATCGATCGAATTGTTTTCGATTTGCTCTAACTATGGTACCCAGTAAGTATTTTGCATAGAAGAGTACCACAGAGCGAGAAATCGAGTTTTTGGTTACAAAAGCAATGCTAACAAGAAAAGAGAGGGAAAAGACGATGCGGAGGCAAGCAAGAGTAAGAGATGTATACGGTTAGATGTAGGGAAAGAAACTTAGATCAAAGTACAGTCAGGATAAAGTCTGCCGGATCTACTCATTTTAAAAGAAAATAAACTAAGTTCTTGAAAAAAAGTATGTTACACTGCAGGACTGCGTATCTAGCTGCGGCAGATGCAGATTTTAGCATCGCTTCTTATGGGAAATGTACACAAACTCGCAACAACAAAATAAATAAAGCATATCTAAAGGCAAATAGTAGTTAGAAGAAAATTACATCCGAGTTAAAAGCAAATACATAAGCTCAAATTAACCTTGGAGTTATCCACTGTCGCAAAATACACACACACAAATAAGCACAGAGAAGCACATACTTAAATATTTATGCGTTTCTACGAGTATTTGTATTTGCTTTTAGCACACCGAAAAACAAGGTGTTTCTTTGCTAAATCTTTAACAAAAAGAACAAGAAGTGTCCTGGGTGATCCAGTGCTGCGGCGCGAAATAAGAATTTTGTCAAAAAGCATTTGCAAGCTCATTAAAATTCCACACCAAAGTGTGCAGCGACAGACAGAAAATAAAGAAAAACAAACAAATAGGTGGGCTTCAATCGAAACACACAAAAAATTTTAAAATAAAGCACACAACAAATAAAACAGCGAAAACATTTCAAACACCTTCGTAAGTGGCACGCAGACACATACGAATACATAGATTTGAATGAGAACTACCTTTTAAAAACTATCTGTCTTACATAAGGCTGATTTGTTCAAGATCTCTGGCTGGTTAGAGACAGAGTTCGTGGATTGAATTGGACGGCTATCGTTTACATACAACACAAGAGGGTAAAATCAAGGCATGCTTGTAGCGAAAAAGTATGATTTTTTTTTACTTTAACACAACACTGCAGTGAAGACCTCATTATAGTAGCATGCGAATAAGAGCGACGGCGTAACCTGTTGCCATCGACCGTATACTTCCCGTACAAGAAGGTCATGCCAACGCGGAAACCAGGCCGGTGACCCGTTTTGCGGGGTCACACGAGATGGTCCTATTTGTTGGTTGCGAGGTCAACGAACATAATGAGTTATGGGGCAGAAGCGATAAAAATGCAGGGTGTGAGCCCTTCTTCGGCTACCTACTTACAACTAACCTAATTGAATGTAACAAGGGAAATCATCAAGGAGAAGGAGGAGAATTACAGAGGACGCTGTATATACCGCTTTGGCCACCGATTCTCCCACAATCAGAATCACCATTTAACCACCACTCACCATTGATTTTGAAGTGGAAGTCTTTCGGCGGCTTAGAGATCCGAAAAAACACAAGCTGGGCAAAATAATCTGAAGTCAAAAAAGTAATCGTGGGAACAATATTGTGAAACTCTGGTGACAACAATGATTGATGCCTCATTTCAACTTCGCAAAATAATGTATGGGCGAAATGTAGCCCCAAATAGCGTATAAAGAAGTCTGGTGGCTCCTGGACAGTTTCCGGTAAGAATCTAAATGGAGACACACTTTCCGGAATGCACGGATGCGACTAGCATCACTCTGCCAAGAAGCAGCGCATATTATCCGGAAAACGTCATCACAAACATCGGAGACGAGGATAAAATACTATGGGCAATGAAATCGGCGCGCCCGAATGGATTGATACCGACCATGTTGCAAGCCGGATGGGACAAACTCTACCCCATCGACATGGTATCTTTTCAAGATGGCTTTATTGCCTGGAGAAGTGTACGGTAGTATTAACTTGAAACCTTAAAGTCGGGTCGCCTCCTGCACCGCTTGGGCAGGCACTCGGTATGTATTACTGCAAAAAAAATTCTAAGTTAAAGGTCATCTGCTGTTCGGAGTCGGCATAAAACATGTAGGTCCCGTCCAGCCAATTTGAAATGCCTTGCTAATAAGAGTTTAGTCAAAATCATTTATAGCTACAAACAATATAGATGCCATCGAAGTACATAGAAATCTCGTAATTGACATGTCGTAGAACATTCCATTTGCTTGTTTAACTAGTTTACAACTACTAGTTTGTTTGGCTATAGGGTATTCACCCAACGCGAATGATACTAAAGCACTCAATCGGGGATCATAAAAAATCCTTAATCAAATATTTAGCGCGTTACATTACCAGAAAAAAAAGTGGTACCAGGAAGCACAAGTAGAGTCGCAAAGGGCACCGAGAATTTAACATAACATCGTAACTCGTTGAGTGCATCAAAATGCGATGTGCCCGGCATTCTGCGTAATGGAGCAGCATTAAACATAAGCGGTGCTTATGCTGCTGCTACAACAACAGCAATCACACACACGAAAACACCAGCGTGGAAGGACAGTTTCAGGGCAAGCACGCAGCATTTACCCCCTGCATCTGCGTACGATAGAGTTTGCCTTTTCAAAGAAGCGCCCAAATACTCACGTGCCTTCCTTCTCCGTTCAGCAGATCCTATAGACGCGCGTTGAAAACGCAATGTCGCGAATTATTGGAGCGTAAATTGAAAGCAGTTGCGAAGCGAAGTGAAGGGCAAGGGTCATATACATATCCAAAGCAAATAACACAACTACACTGTAACGAACTAATCAGACCAAGTGTGAACTAAAATTATATAACTCATATCGAACTAGTTCAAAAGTAATCGAATTTGCCTATACTAAAAAAAACTTTTGAAAGCGCTGTCCTCTCCTTAAACAAGTAAAGGTGTCTAAGTTCGGGTGTAACCGAACATTATATGCTCAGCGTGAGCTTCAATTGTACATTTCATTTCAGATAATTTACTTTTCTACATAAAACGTGGCACCGCCCGTTTAAAAAAAAATGGGAAATAGGAAATGGGGGGAATTTCCTCTCACACTAAACTTGATAAGTGAAATATCATTGATTCAAAACTATTTTTTGCTAAGTTGTAGCTTATTATTCTAGTCTACGACTTTTTTAAACTTGTTTTATATCTAAGTTGCAGTGGTCTTTAACCGATCCCGTCCATTTTTACTAGAAATATTTTCTGCTATAAGGAAAAATGTGTACACAATTTCATTCCGATATGTTAATTTTTCTTCGAGTTATGGCTCCCGAAACATAGAAAATTGCTTAGTCATAAAAGGGGCGGTGCCACACCCATTTTCGAAAATTTTAGTGTTATCCAATTTAACGTTATAATTCAATTTAGAAAGTAAAATTCTATTGACACAAAGCTCTTTTTCGCTAAGGTTTAATTATTATTTTCGTCTACGGCCCTTTCAAAAATCTTTTATATAAAAGTGGGCGAGGTCTTTAACCGATCTCGTCCATTTTTCCTAGAAATATTTCCTGCTATAGGGAAAATTTGTGTACCCAATTTTATTACGATCCGTTAATTTTTCTTCGAGTTATGGCTCCCGAAACATAGAAAATTGCTTAGTCATAAAAGGGGCGCTGCCACGCCCATTTTTTTAGTGTGAAGTTTTTCCTATTATTGTTATAAATCCACTTGAGAAATTAAATACCATTGATATAAAGCCTTTTTTGCAAAGATATAGCTTATTTTATTCGTCCACGAACCTTTTTGAAATCTTTTATATAAAAGTGGGCGTGGTCCTTAACCGATAGCGTTTATTTTTCTTCAAATCATTCCCTATAGTAAAGGCAACCGCCCTGGCGAATTTTGTTACGATAGGTTTAACGATTTTTGATTTATGATTAATAATATTTGTAAAATTGATTTTATCATAAGTGGGCGGTGCCACGCCCATTTTGAAAATTTTTATCAGAGTCGTAATAGCAGTCCACGTGTCAAATTTCAACATTCTAGGTGTATTATTTACTAAATTATCAGGTTTTTTGTGTTTTCCAAAATGTTATATATATAAAAAGTGGGCTTGGTTATCATCCGATGTCGCTCATTTTCAATACCAATCTATTCTGGGTCCAGATAAGCTAGTGTACCAAATTTGGTGAAGATATCTAAATATCGTGCTAACGACGGACGGACGGACATGGCTCATCAAATTTTTTTTCGATACTGATGATTTTGATATATGGAAGTCTATATCTATCTCAATTCCTTTATACCTGTGCAACCAACCGTTATTCAATCAAAGTTAATATACTCTGTGTGCAAAGCACGCTGAGTATAAAAAAATGTTTGATGCGACAGTGTTGATTACAAAATAGTATTAAATTTGGTGTTAAATTTGAAAGTAACACCACAAATAAGTTTTGATATCACTCCGAAAAGTGTTAACACTTCGTTTTTCTTTTGTGTGCCTAGATGTCTGTCGAAAGTCTCATGATTGATATCTCGTAGGTTAATTCCCAATTGCGTGTATCGGAAAATCATATTTGGCTGACTTGTTGGCTTGAGATTCGGCTTGGAATTCATAGAGTGTGTGGTAGCTCACAACAAGTAGTTGGTTTGACCTCAGGGTATGTACAATTAATCGCTCTCAGTATTTCCGCATCCTGGTCCCCAAAGACCAAATTAATATGCAGAGATCTAGTTGGACACAAGTAAGGTGATTGATCCGGCTTATTCGAACCGGCTGTAAAAAATTAGAATTCCGAATATCGAATAACCCTGTTTTTTGTAAAGAATTTGAAAGTTTATTAAAATACAGCAACAGTTTAATTAATTATATACTCATCTTGTTTTTTATTGAAGCGGCTAGCACAATTCACATGTGAGCTTACGTGTTTGTATGGTAGCACTAAAAAACAGATGTCTGCCACATGTTTATTGGAAGCGAAAAGCTAACTCAAAAGTTAGCGAAAAATGGATCCAATGCTTACAAAGACGAATAACGGAACGCCGAGGTAAACTTCCCCAATCATTTGGGAAATCCACAAGAGTAACCTCTTCATGTAAAATGTTTAGATTTGAGTTGTTTCCATGGTTTCCATATAAATTTGATTAAAGCAAAGTAAATACGGGCGAATAAGAGTCCTTATGAATTGCCTTATTGATTTTTGTACTTTTCGTGACAAATTTTTAGATTACGCATCTGAATCTAGTGCAAGGCTAAGTGTTTCAGATTCAGAAATAATTTAAAGGCTGAGTTAGATAAAATGTCTCGAGATGTTCAAAACCCAAATCTTTTGCAAACAATTGCGGCAAGGTACTTTGAATGATTTTGCCAAAAAATTTCTTAAAAGATTACTTTTATAGCAAAAGTCTTCATATCTGAGGATTTTTTATTACCTTAAATGATGTACTGTGCTATAAAAAAATATTTATATTATCCTATTTAACACAAGTTTAAAACTTTGAGCCTAAATCTGAAAATTTTTGAAATATATATTTCAAATATAAATTATACCGGTCTTCCTGGAAATGAGGGTTTCAATTTGAAACTAGGGGATCTACACTTGCAGTTTAAAAGAAAAAAATTTCTTTTATTTTCATCACCAAGCTGAACTCTTGGTTTTTGCCTTAAAACTAGACGTGTATACAAGTTTCTATTTTTACATTTTTAAAAAATTTTAGTTTTGTTTAAAACAATTTTAACAGTTTAGACTTATTGTTCAAAAAAGTTTCAAATTGAAACCGAATAATATTAAAAAAACACAGTAGTAAACTGAAAAGTTTCAAATGGTATAAGAACGTTAAAACAGTGCTTAAGCGTTGAATGGTTTACATTTAGGCTCAAATTTTTAACCGTCCACTGAGTTAACTTGGATTTGCTTTGTTTTAACAAACGATTACCTTTAGTGTATTAGTGTTAATTAATAGCTGACCATAGGTTTAATTATTTAAGAAAGAACTACAAAACCGGTTTACCTGGATTTGAGAAATAAATAATTTAAATTTTTCGAATAGTTTGAAAACGCGTTTTTTACAAAAGTCGAATAATGGAACACCTATACACCAGCTTTATTCAAAACTATGAACTTTATTTGGTACAGGTTTATTCATTTCCGACTACTTTGGTAGTCAATCATACAATTCTATGTATGGAGTTGAAAATTAATATTTGTTTTCATTGAGTTCCACACTGAGGATGTATTGTATATTACCCGATTTTATGCGTTTCAAAGGTGCGAATACTTGGAGATTTTAGATTTAAGTCGGGTATTTTTAATTTGTTTCATTATTCCCTCCTTTGATTTACTCAGCTGAGCAGAGCCACAGAGTATATTACCTTTGTTTTCTGTGGGTTTTGTCTTTCTTTTAGGGCAATAAAGGTGTAGCATTGTTTAAAAATATCCCGTAAGTCGTTGATTTGGGTTTCAAACATGCAATCTGAGTCGATTAACTCAATCACGTTGTTCTTGCTATACAGAGCGACCAATTGTGAGATAGTTATTAAAACTAGTTTTTTTTTTAAAGGTTGTCAAACGTTGTTTCTCGTTTCGTGTATATCTTAATTCTAGACGTTAAATTGAGAAAAACGTGTACGAATTTCGTTGTTTAAACGCATTTGTTTTTTGGTTACTCGACGTCTACGTTCTCGTCTGTAGCCTACATATTGCCGTTTCTTTTTTTCAATTCTGCCTTACCGGGATAAAGGTTAGCATGATTTAAATTAAGAAGTCGGTCTTCTTGTTCAACAAATTTAAGTAGATAACTCATCAGCTTGTTTTTGGTCAGAGCGACAATTTTTTTGCGATTGTATCGTTATTAAACTGTTTTAACGGTTGACAAAACGGTGTTTCTCGTGTATTGATCCTTTAATTCTAGAGTTTTCAAATTGATAAATACACGTGTACCGAATTTGTGTTTAACGCATTTGTTTTGGATATTTACTCGATGTCTCCGTTTCGTTTGTAGACCTACATATTGCGTGTTTGGTTTGTTTAATTGGCTCTACTTTTGGGCCTAAAGGGTTTATGCACCGGTTTAAAATACGTAGAAGTCGTTTTGTTCATACAACATTTAAAGTTAGTAGCTAGACTCATCAGTTGTTACTGCATCAGAGCGTAGGATTTTTGATCGATAGTATTAAAAACTGTTTTTTTTAAAAGGTTGATCAAACGTTGTTTCTCGTTGTATACCTTTAATTTCTAGATTTAAATTGATAAATAACGTGTAACGAATTGGTTTTGTTTTTTTTAAACGCTCATTTGCTTTTGGTTACTCGCCGTGCGTCCGTTCGTGATGTTTCTTTTATAGCCCCTACATATTGCGTTTTTTTTAATTGCTTTACCGTGGGCTAGTCACAGGTTAGCATGCTTAAAATTCGCTTTATAGTTGTCTTTGCTTCAACTCCAATTTAAGGAGAATAAACTCACATGTGTTTGCATCATAGCCGCTTTGGAATTTTTGAGATAGTTTTAACAAACTGTTTTAAAGGTTGTTCAAACGTTGTTTCTCGTTTGTTATGTATCCTTTAATTCCTAGAGTTAGATTAATATAATAACATGTACGAATTTGTTTAACGCATTTGTGTTTCGGTTATTCGACGTCTTCCGTTCTGTTTGTTAGCCTACATTATTGTCCGTTGTTTTTTTTTTGTAATGTGTCCTGTACGGCGGCTTTAAAGGTTAGCATGCTCTAAAATGACGTAACGCCGTGTTTTGTTCAACCAAAATTTAATGTAGAGCTAAACGTCATTCAGTTGGTTATGCTTTTTATCCGAGCGGATAATTTTTGAGATAATTAGTTAAAACGGTTTTAAAGGGTTCGCGAAACGTGGTTTTCCTCTTGTATTATCCTTTACATTCAGAGTGGTACAAAATTGATAAAATAAACGTGTACGAATTTGTTCCTAACGCATTTGGTCTTTCTTTGGCGTTACTCGAGTTCTCCGTTCTCGTGTAGCTACATGTACTTGCGTTTTTTTTTTTTTATTTGCGTACCGGTGCGTGGCTAAGGTGGTTAGCATGCCGTAAAAGACCGTTTTCCTGTAAGTCATTTTGCATTTTTGAACAAAATTTAAAGTAGATTATTAGATAGAACTCATCAGTTTGTTTGAAGTCACAACCGTAATCCGTAAAGGCATAAACTATCGAGATAGATAGAGACTTCTATAATCCAAATGATCTGGGCGTAAAAAGAAATTCATTTAGCCATGTCCGCCCGTCCGTCTATCCGTCCGTCCGTAAACACGATAACTTGAGTAAATTTGAGGTATCTTGAAGAATTTGGTTATATGTTCCGTGGGCGCTCATCTCAGATCGCTATTTAAAATGAACGAAATCGGACTAAAACCACGCCCACTTTTTCGATATCGAAAATTTCAAAAAACCGAAAAAGTGCGATAATTCATACCAAAGACGTATAAAGCGATGAAATTGGTAGGTGCGTTGACCTTATGACGCAAAATAGAAAATTAATAAAAAATTTTGGACAATGGGCGTGGCACCGCCCACTTTTAAAAGAAGTAATTTAAAAGTTTGCAAGCTGTAATTTGGCAGTCGTGAGATACCATGATGAAATTCGGCAGGCACGTTATCCTCATTACTATATGTGTGCCAAATAAATAAAATTAGCAAAAATCGGATGACGAACACACCCACTTATTTAAGTCAAATTTTAACAAAAAATATAATATCTTTACAATATATAAGTAAATTATGTCAACATTCAACTCCAGTAATTATATGGTGCAACAAAATACAAAAATAAAATAAAATTTCAAAATGGCGTGGCTCGCCCTTTTCATTTAATTCGTCTAGAATACTTTTCAGGTCATAAGTCGAACAAAAATTCGTGTGAAATTTGGTAGGGGCATAGATTCCATGACGATAACTGTGTGAAATTTGCGAAATCGGTTGCAGCACGCCAAGTTTTTATACACAGTCGACCGGCGTCTTTCCGACTCGGCCGTTAACACGATATCTTGAGCAAAAATTGATATATTTTTACTAAACTTAGTTCACGTACTTATCTGAACTCACTTTATCTTGGTATAAAAAATGGCCGAAATCCGACTATGACACGCCCACTTTTCCGATATTGAAAATCGAAATTGAAAAAATGCCATAATCTGTACCAAATATGAAAAAAGAGATGAAACATGGTAATTGGATTGGTTTATTGTCGCAAAAATATAACTTTAGAAAAAACTTTGTAAAATTGCGTGTGACACCTACCAAGTGTATTGAAAGTCAGAAATGAAACTAGTTCCACTGCAGGAATACTGTCGTGGCTGTTACAGATATAAATAAATTAGCGGTACCGACAGATGATGTTCTGGGTCCACCCTGGCCACATTTGGGTCGACGACTATCTCGAAAACTGCCTTCCAGTATACACACTAAGGGTCCTCCCTGTTTAATACCTCTATCTATTTGATGACCTTAATGTGGATCATCCTATATCGCTACAAAACCACATTCTAGCGTCACCCCTGGTCTTATAGCACTACATATCGAAGAGGGCGTCTCACACTATATAACTAAGCGCACGCCTTTTAAAATAGGTGCTCATTAACACCTTTCATGATAATCCATATGCGTACAAACATATTCT
>JARSSU010035488.1:0-37233 GCA_029619165.1 Eurosta solidaginis
TGCTTCGTTCGCATTAAAACAATACTCATAAAAAGATAATCAAAAAAACTACACGTCCAAAAATTAAATTTTCATTTTCAACAAACAAAATGATCTATCTAGGTTTAAGTAATTAATATAATTTTTATAAACACTAAACTAAATTAAAACAAAAAAAAATTAAAAAAATTAAAATGTTATAAAAAATTACACCGTATTTATGTTAATAAAGATATTTAAATGACTTATATCTGTAATTTCAGAGCTGGGAGGTATTTTTTTTGTTCGTTTTTTTGTGTTTTGTTCCCGGTTCCGTTTCTTTTTGTTCGTTTGTTCGTTTTGTGTGTTGCTTTGTGTTGTTTTGTTTTTTTGCGGTTTGTTTTTGTTTTCTGCGTTCGGTGAGTTTAGGTGAAGGATGTACGTAATTGTAATTCTTGCTTTGTTTTTTAATCTTTTTTTTGTCTTTTATTTTTGTTTTTTTATTAATATGATTTTCTTTTTTTTTTCTCTGTTTTTTTTTTTTTTTTATTTTTTTTTATTTTTTTTTTTTTTATTTTTGTTTTTTTTTTTTTTATTTTAATTTTTTTTTTTTTTTTTTTTTTTTTTTTTTTTTTTATTTGTTTTTTTTTTTTTTTTTTCTTTTTTTTTTATTTTTTTTTTTTTTTTTTTATTTTTCTTTTTTTTTTTTTTTTTTTTTTTTTTTTCTTTTTTTTTTTTTTTTTTTTTTTTTATTTTTTTTTTTTTTTTTTTTTTTTTTATATTTTAAATTTATTTTTTTATTTTTTTTACTTTTTATATTTTTTTTTTTTTTTATTTTTATTTTATTTTTTTTTTTACTTTTTTTTATTTTATTTTTTATTATTTATTTTTTTTTTTATATATTGTTTTTTTTATTTTTTTTTTTTTATTTATTTTTTTTATTTTTTTTTTTTTTATTTTTTTTAATTTTATTTTTTTTTTTTTTTTTTTTTTTTTTTTTTTTTTTTTTTATTTTTTTTTTATTTATTTTTCTCTTTTTTTCCTTTTTTGTTTTTTTTTTTATTTTTTTTTTTCTTTTTTTCTTTTTTTTTTTATTTTAATTTATTTTTTTTTTTTTTTTTTTTATTTTTAATTTTTTTTTGTTTTTATTTTTTTGTTTTTGCTTTTTTTTTATTATTTTTTTTATTTTCTTTTTGTTTTATTTTTTTATTTTTTTAATTTTTTTTTTATTTTTTTTTTTTTTATTATTGTTTTTTTATTTTTTTTAATACTAGTTAATTTTTTAATAATATAGATGTAACGTGTGGAAAGTGCTTTCCTTTTGATAATTGGGTCCATGTCCACAGACCAATCAGGCCAGGCCCAGGACAGAGAGCCGCCATTCCGCCACAAGAAGGAAGGGCCAGAGAGAGAGAAAGCGTCAATATTAATTACCCATCCCACCCGGGGGCCCCCCTACCTGGTCAACTATTACCCCCCCCTCACTCGAAAGGCGATTGACAAAACCCAAAAAATTGCTTTGCGATAAGTTTCCCCCTTCCTGAGTCCCTGGAGGCTAGAGGGATTCGTTAACAAAAGATTTCATTGGGATTGATTCTATTTTTCATTTTCAATTGCCAACAACTTTCCACTATTTCACCTCTATTTCATTTTTTTTTTCATCAAAATCATTTCAAATCACACAATCAATCAAATAATCCTTCCCTTCTTTTTAATCTCTTCTATCTCTTTTCATCTCTCTAATATCTCTTCTCTTCCCCCTACCACAAGGCCACGAAAGTAAGAACGGGCACCAAAAAACACCAAAACAACCAAACACCCTCTGAAAACTACTTGCTCCTACAATCAGAATCACCATAAGTATAATATTCTCTCCTCGAACTATTCTCATATTCTCAAAATTTATTCTCTTTCTATCTACTTTCGCGGGGAGTTTTTATAAAAAAATTTTAAGCGTTGTGAATTCGAGTATTACGGAAAAAAGTTGAAAAGAAAAAAGAACGCTCTACAAATCTACAAACGCCATTGTTTCCAGGAATTTCACAAAATAACCCAACAAACCAAATTCAACCAGGCCAGAGCCAGAACCAAAAAACCAGCAACCAGATTTTCAAACAAACAAACCAAACCAGAACCAACCCACAGGCGAAAACCAGACCAGGCACAACCAGCACAAAAAAAAAACCAGAGCAAGCCAAAACCCAGCTAAAAAAACCAGCAGAACCTAGTGCGAACTTTTCTTATATCTCGTAAAAAAAAAAAAAAAAAAGAAAGAGTTGTGTGGGGGTTGGGTGGTTTTTTTGTTGGCGGGGGGGCGTGGCGGGGGCGGCGTATTCAACACACGTTCCCCACACAAAAACAAAAAAAACATAAATCTGCTTCAATCTGATCCTGTGTCCCAAACGCGACGCAAAAAAGAAAATGAATGTATAAGAGGACAAAAGCTTTGAGTAAGGACTCACACCAGCTTACACTTAACTATACTCCCTTGCAAAAAAAAAAACGCCACCCCCCCTCCATTTGCAGTTCAACAACACATCAACAACATTTTCTGGAAACATTTCTTCTGTCCTATTTCTGTGCTAAACAAAACCGGCTTTAAAAAAAAGCTAAAAAAATAAGGCATAATACAATGCAACAAAACTTCTTAAAAGTCTTAATAAGTTTTCCTTCCACTCCATCAAAAATTCACAGCAAACTAAACTCTGGTTATAAACTTTTTGATGATTACCTCTCAAAATAGGCAAAAAACGCTAAAAGCTAGCAGCCAAAAAACAGAAAGCTAGAGCCGAGCAGGCCCCAGGCCCACAGAAGCAGCAGCCAGCCACTACGACAGCTAAGCAGACGTCACGTTCTCTATTTGCCCGACTGACTGGATTTACTTGGCTGACCGGCACATATTGGCAAGGTTGAGGTTGCGATGAATTGGCATTTTTATACTCAGCTGAGCAGAGCTCACAGAGTATATTAATTTTGTTCGCATAAACGGCATAAACTAATCGAGGTAGATATAGACTTCTATATGTCAAAATGATCTGGGCGAAAAAGAAATTCATTTAGCCATGTCCGTCAGTCCGTCCGTCCGTCCGTCTGTCCATAAACACGATGACTTGAGTAAATTTTGAGGTATCTTAATGAAATTTGGTATGTAAGTTCCTGGGCACTCATCTCAGATCGCTATTTAAAATGACGAAATCGGACTATAATAACACGCCAATTTTTCGATATCGAAAATTTCGAAAAAACCGAAAAAGTGCGATATAATTCATTACCAAAGACGATAAGGTTAAAGCGATGAACTTGCTAGGTGGTTGACCTTATGACGCAGAACAGAAAATTAGTAAAATTTTGGACAATGGGCGTGGCACCGCCCCACTTTTAAAAGAGGTAATTTAAAAGTTTTACAAACTGTAATTTGGCATTCGTTGAAGATATCATGATGAAATTTGGCAGGAACGTTACTCACATTACTATATGTGTGATAAATAAAAATTAGCAAATCGGATGACGAACCGCCCACTTTTTATTTAAGTCAAATTTTAACAAAAATTTGTATATCTTTACAGTATATAAGTAAGTTATGTCAACATTCAACTCCAGTATGATATGGTGCAACAAAATACAAAAATAAAAGAAAGTTTCAAAATGGGCGTGGCTCCGCCCTTTTTATTTAATTTGTCTTTGTGAATGTGGCAAGGGCATAGCCTCTATGATGATAAAAGTTGTCTGTGAAAATGGGCGAAATCTGTTGAAGCCACGTCGAGTTTTTATACACAGTCGACCGTCTGTCCTTCCGCTCGGCCGTTAGCACGATAACTTGAGTAAAAATCGATATATCTTTACTAAACTAAGTTCACGTACTTATATGATCTCACTTTATCTTGGTATTAAAATGGGCGAAGTCCGACTATGACCACGCCCACGTTTTTCGATATCGAAAATTTCGAAAAATGAAAAAAAATGCCATAATTATATACCAAGTACGAAAAAAGGGATGAAACATGGTTTGTTTATTGACGCAAAATATAACTTTAGAAAAAAACTTTGTAAATGGGTGTGACACCTACCATATTAAGTAGAAGAAAATGAAAAAGTTCTGCAGGGCGAAATCAAAAGCCCTTGGAATCATGGCAGGAATACTGTTCGTGGTATTGCATATATAAATAAATTAGCGGTACCCGGCATATGACTGTTCTGGGTCACCCTGGTCCACATTTTGGTCGATGTTTCGAAAACGCCTTCACATATACAACCAAGGCCCACTCCCTTTTAAAATACTCTTTAACACTTTCCATTTGAAATTCATGTCATACAAACACATTCCAGGGTTACCCTAGGGTCTTTTTTCCCACCTGGTGATTTTCCCTTATTTTGTCTCCAAAGCTCTCAGCTGTGTATGTAATGTTCGGTTACGCCCGAACTTAGCTTTCCTTACTTGTTTGCGTTGGTGTTGTTTGACAATGAGTTGGGAATCGATTCACCTGGCTTCACTGTCGTTCCGTGCTGTGCAAAATATATCTATTTCAGTTATAATATGCATACATACAAACACACATCTTCGAAATAGGTTGATATTGATATATGCATTAAGCGTGTCCTGCTGATGTTTTTAGACAGAGCATCTTTTAACTTGGTCATATATCCGACGTCCAACGAGCTTATCTCAGGGGCCGCTTTGCAGAGGCTGCGCTACTGGAAGTAGTCCACAAGGTGGATTTGTACTTTGGGCATTCCTGGACGAAAGGAATATTTCAAGAATGTCCGACTAGAAGCAATGGAAGACGTTCTCTATGTCCCATCCTTTTCTTAAAGAACATGAGCAAATTCCTTCTGATAGTGCTAAGTACCTAGAACTGCTTTTAACACTTAATCTGAACTGGAGGCTAAACACAGTGCAGAGAGTCAACGAGCTCACGGTGTAACGTGTGCTGCAAGATAATGTTAGACAAAAAGTGCGGTGAGGCTGAAACATACATATATGAAGAAAATTATTAGTCGACCTATCATAACTGTTGGAAGGCGGTCAGGGTTAACTACCTTAATACATTGCTAGGGAAAGTTCAAAGATCTGCCTGTGGGGTTTCACGGAGATCTTTAGACTACGCACTTCGGAGATTTTGAACCCGAAGCGCATCATTCCATCGATCTGTATCTTTATCAAGTAAACTAAGTCCCTTATAATTCGGGAGGGGGTTTAGAACTATTATGCTCAGTGACTTCATATTACACAAAAATCGGCTACATACATATGTCCTATATCAATCTTCAAAACTATCTTTACTATCCGCTTTCCTCCCACAAAAAGGTATGTCAAATATGTGGAGCTCACTCAGAGATTGGAATCTAATTTTTCTCTAATGGATCTAGAATTATGAGCAGAATATGAGTGAAAGTTCTATAGCCATGTGCCGACAATAAGGCGTTATGCGTCACGAATTGGATTGGAACACAATACCTTATCTTGCATGTGAAATTTTGGCGGAGGAAACGATGAGTGCCTATTGTGCTCCTGACCAGCTACTATCAATGCTGAGTGAAGTTTCTGCTAAATCCTTTTTCGGAAGCTTCTCAGAATTCAAGAATATCCGGCCTGGGGAGCTTCTGAAATAAATAAACTCGAAAGAGTGAATATAGTGGAATAGGGCCCCCAACGGCGCTTTAGAACATTCCTATTTTTTGAAATATTTTCCATTACTTAATTCTACAAGTCAAACTGAACTCACCACACCAGCTAACCAACCGTCTTAACAGAATAAGGTTATTCAGTCATGTTGTTCTTAAATATATCTAAAGATTGTATTTCGTTATGTGAAGTTCTCAGAGTTGACGCAGGACTGCCGCCGTCCCACTTATAACTAGCTTATTAAGCCAGTGCTAAGTTTTATGGTCCTTTATAATACCACTGGGCACAAGTCCACATACAATCCATGTAGAGGTATCCGAAAAGGATACAATATATTTTAGAACCTTGTAATTGCTAAATCTTCTTCTGGCATCCTTTCGACAAGTGTGAGTGCAGCTCACTTTGTTGACCTGGACACGAGTTAGGGATTTCACGCTTTTTTTCTCATTCCGGGGTGGCCTTCTGGTGTTACAGCTAATTATAAGGCAAACTTGAGTTTGGTTTTTCCGTTATACGCATTTCGGCGCTTATCCATCTCATTTAGGGAAGCGCGAGCATCGAAATGCTCTTTTATGCTCCCGCGTATTTCGACGTTTCCGTGTCATCTTCCAGGATGCATAAGAGGGTAAAGGAACATTTAAATTTTGCAATATATTTTCCTACCACGAAGTTCCAACCAAGCAACCAAACTGTGATCCAATAATTAAGTGTCTCTTTAGATCAAAGAACTAGTTAAAGAAATACCAAAGATAGTCATGCTTTCATTAATCTCAAACCAATAAAAATTGAAATTAAATAGTGCCATTAAAATCTGTACCACCCTAGCCCCAACCTAAGTATCTACACAATTCGTAATCAACTTAAAAATGTGTGTTCAAATTCTAAAGTATTTTTGCAGTCTCTACATTGAGCATACATACATACGCGCATATGTACATGCAATAAATAAAGTTTTCTAATGTTCCTTTTTTTTGTATACATATTTGTTTATGTATGTATGTATATTTGTTGATATGAGCATGCCAAATTAGCAGTTGACCTTGACCGTGAAAAAAATTGCTTAATGGTTAGAAATTTTTGTGGGCAAACTCTTATCAAGCGTTTGTATGTATTGACTATGTGTGTGAAAGAAATTTAGATTAATATACAGGAATACACACATATGTAGTATATATGTATTTAACATATAACAAGTAAGGAAATTTAAATGCGGTTGAGAGTGAACGCTAAATACACAACTGTAAGATTTGCTACATTTATTACACGAGCTATAATGGCGCCAGAATAAATGATATTCAAATGCGCGAAATCGAATGGCAGCCATGCCCACTCATTCGATATCGAAAATTTGAAGAAAGCCAAAAAGTAAGATAATTCATTAACGAATGCGGGTTCTGTGGTGGAAAAAGCCTTGTTTATTGATATTACAGCGAAAGATTCGTATTTGAAAAATTTTGGCAAATAGGGTGCCTCCGGCTCCATTTTACAGAAGAAACTTTAGAAACATTTTCGCACCACAAAACAAAAGTCGTTGATAGTATATATCCATATAGCTTGGAACGTTCTTATAATATTTTAAACACATTTATTGATAAAGATACTGTTCTTCATAGTCTACTTGCATTGAAACCGATATCTTCACCGGGTCCAGATGGTGTTCCCAGTTGTGCACTTAAGTATTGTGATGTCAGCCTATCTGAACCTATCTTAAAATTATTTAAACTTTCTCTGGAATCTCATCTAATTTTGAGAACTACAGAGGCATAGCTAAGCTCTCAGCTATCCCTAAACTTTTGACCAGATAATTACATACCAGCTTCAATATCTGTGTAACTCTTTCATATCACCTTGCCAACATGGCTTTGTGCGTCGGAGATCAACAACTGCCAACTTTGCTTGAATTTACGTCTTTTATTATAAATGGGTTTTTTAGATTGCAAGCAAACAGAAGTCATTTACACCGACTTAAGTAAGGTCTGTTAATCACGAGCTCTTACTTCACAAACTTGATCTACTGGGCTTTCTTAAATTCGATTTCAAGTTATCTTGAAAATAGGACGCAACGAATTTTCTTCAAAACAATCTATCAAAGTCGATTGATGTAACTTCTGGCGTGCCTCAGTGTAGCCATTGGGTCCATTACTTTTTACCCTGTTCAAACTTGTCCTGTTTTGAGCAGCTTTAGGTCGATCTCGACTCTTTTCTAAGCGAAATCGGATGATAACCACTCACACTTTTTATATATATAACATTTTGGAAAACACAAAAACCTGATTATTATACTCAGTTGAGCAGAGCTCCCAGAGTATATTAACTTTGATTGGATAACGGTTGGTTGTACAGGTATAAAGGAATCGAGATAGATATAGACTTCCATATATCAAAATCAACAGTATCGAAAAAAAATTTGATTGAGCCATGTCCTTCCGTCCGTCCGCCCGTTAACACGACAACTTGAGTAAATTTGAGGTACCTTGATGAAATTCTGTACGTAGGTTCCTGGGCACTCATCTCAGATCGCTATTTAAAATGAACGATATCGGACTATAACTACGCCCACTTTTTCGATATCGAAAATTTCGAAAAATCGAAAAAGTGCGACAATTCATTACCAAAAGACGGATAAAGCGATGAAACTTGGTAGGTAAATTGAACTTATGGCGCAGAATAGAAAATTAGTAAAATTTTGGACAATGGGCGTGGCACCGCCCACTTTTTAAAAGAAGGTAATTTAGAAGTTTTGCAAGATGTAATTTGGCAGTCGTTGAAGATATCATGATAAAATTTGGCAAGAACGTTACTCCTGTTACTATATGTATGCCTATTAAAAATTAGCGAAATCGGAGAACGACCACGCCCACTTAATAAAAGAAAAATTTTTTAATCAAATTTTAAAAGAAAAATCAATATCTTTACAGTAAATAAGTAAATTATGTCAACATTCAACTCCAGTAATGACATGGTGCACCAAAATACAAAAATAAAAGAAAATTTCAAAATGCGCGTGGCTCCGCCCTTTTTCATTTTATTTGTCTAGGATACTTTTAATGCCATAAGTCGAACAAAAATTTACCAATCCTTGTGAAAATTTGGTAGAGGCTTAGCTTCTAGGACGATGACTGTATGTATGGACCACGCCCACTTTTTTCGATATCGAAAATTACGAAAAATGAAAAAATGCCATAATATATACCAAATACGAAAAAAAGGGATGAAACATGGTAATTGGATTAGTTTATTGACTCAAATATATAACTTTAGAAAAAAACTTTGTAAAATGGGTGTGACACCTACCATATTAAGTAGAAGAAAATGAAAAAGTTATGCAGGCGAAATTAAAACCTACTTGGGATCTTGGCAGGAATACTATTCGCGGTATTACATATATAAATAAATTAGCGATACCCAACAGTTGATGTTCTGGTCGCCCTGGTCCACATTTTGGTCGATATCTCGAAAACGCCTTCACATATACCACTACCACCACCTCCTTTTTAACCCCTCATTAATACCTTTAATTTGATACCCATATCGTACAACAAATTCTAGAGTCACCCCTGGTCCATCTTTATGGCGATATCTCGAAAAGGTGTCCACCTATTGAGTAAGACCCAAGCCCTTTAAAATACTTATTAACCCCTTTCATTTGATACACGTATTGTACAAACGCATTCTAGAGTCACCCCTGGTCCATGTTTATGGCGATATCCTGAAAAGGCGTCCACCCATAGAACTAAGGCCCACTCCATTTTAAAATACTCATTAACACCTTTTGTTTGATACCCATATTGTACAGACGCATACTAGAGTCACCCTGGTCCATCTTTATGGCGATATCTCGAAAAGGCGTCCACCTATAGAACTAAGGCCGCTCCTTTTTCAAAACACTCATTAACACTGTTTCATTTGATACCTGTATCGTACAAGCGCATTCTAGAGTCACCCCTGTCCACCTTTATGGCGATATGTCGAAAAGGGCGTCCACCTATAGAACTAAGGCCCAATCCCTTTTAAAATACTCATTAACACCTTTCATTTGATACCCATATCGTACAACCAAATTCTAGAGTCACCCCTTGTCCACCTTTACGGCGATATCTCTAAAAGGCGTCCATCTATAGAACTAAGGCCCACTCCCTTTTAAAATACTCATTAACACCTTTCCATTTGATACTCATATCGTACAAACAAATTCTAGAGTCAGCCCTGGTCCACCTTTATGGCGGATTACCCTAAATGGCGTCCACCTTTGAACTATCTTCCAATACCTTCCATTTGATACACTTGTCATACAAACACATTCCAGGTTACCCTAGGTTCATTTTCCGATATTGTGGTTTTCCCATATTTTGTCTCCATAGCTCTCAACTGAGTATGTAATGTTCGGTTACACGCGAACTTAGCCTTCCTTACTTGTTTAGTAAATAATACACCTAGATGTTGACATTTGACGATATTGAGACCCTAGATAAATATTTGCAAAATTTAAAATGGGCGTGGTACCGCCCATTTGTGATAAAATCAATTTTACAAATATTATTAATTATAAATCAAAAACCGTTAAACATATCGTAACAAACTTTGGCAGAGAGGTTGCCTTTCCTATAGGGAATGCTTTGAAGAAAATTAATGAAATCGGTTAAGGAACACGCCCACTTTTATATAAAAGATTTCTAAAAGGGTCGTGGACGAAATAAAATAAGCTATATCTTTGCAAAAAAGAGCTTTATATCAATGGTATTTCATTTCCCAAGTGGATTTCTAACATAAATAGGAAAACATTCAAATTTTAAAAAATGGGCGTGGCACCGCCCCTTTTATGATTGAGCAATTTTCTATGTTTCGGGAGCCATAAGTCGAAGAAAGATTTACATATCGTAACAAAATTGGGTACATATATTTTCCTTATAGCAGGAAATATTTCTAGTAAAAATGGACAAGATGGTTAAGAACCACGCCACTTAAAAAATGGGCCGTAGGCAAAAAATATTAAGTTAATCTTAGCGAAAAATAATTTTGTACCAAACGTATTTTGTGCCATTATAAACAAGAAATGGGAAAAAATTCAAATCTTGAAAAATGGGCGTGACACTGTCCCTTTCTTACAATGCATTTTCCAACGTTTCTGGAGCCATAACTCGACGAAAAAATTTGTGTTTTAACAGGAAATATGTTTCAGTAAAATTGGACTAAATCGGTTACATCGCCTTCTTTTATGTAAAAGATTTTGTAAAAGTGCGTAGATGCAGGTAATAAGCTATTTCTAGTAAAAGTTGGAAAATTTCGTTAATAACCCTGCCCTTTTTTTGTAATAACGCTTTTTTGTACAATGGCACTTGTGTGTTTATATTTATTGTTCTGTTATATCTTTATTTTAAAATAAACAGTAGGGAATTCCCCATATCTGAAGGAAAACTGCATTATTGCCCGCTCAAGGTCATTGATGTTAGCCTCTGTATCCTTTTTGCTTCTTTTAAACGAAAACTATTCAGAATAGAACCATATGTATATGGGGTATTCCATCCCATTTCGACCAATTTTGAACCCGAACCCTTTAGAATCGGCTGAAGTTTTCTTCTTTTTTCTAGCTTACGAAAGGCGTTTTTCAAATTTTTTCATCCAACTCAAAAAAAGTTATGATTTAAAAAAAAACACCGTTTTTGTTTTCAAATGCTATAACTTTTTCAAAAATTGACCGTTTTGGGATCTTTTTTTTCAAAAATTTGTTTTTAAATGTACTTTTCGGAAAAAATTCAAAAAAATTTTTTAAGTTTTTTTTTGTAATTTTTCAGTTTTTCGAGATTTTTCGAATTTCGCCCTTTTTTTCTCATAAAAACTTCAATCAATTCTGCAATCATCCCCACTAATCCCGGAGTGGGACGAGAATTTTTTTTTGTATTTAATTGAAAATTTAAACTTTTTTTGTATTTTTTCCGAAAAGTACATTTAAAAACATATCTTTTTAAAAAAAAATGGTCCAAACGGTCAATTTTTGAAAAAGTTATAGCATTTTGAAAACAAAAACTGTGTTTTTTTTAAAAATTCATAACTTTTTTTGAGTTGGATGAAAAAAATTTGAAAAACTTCTGAAAAATCGTCTTTTCGTAAGCTAGAAAAAGAAGAAAAACTTTCAGCCAATTCTAAAGGGGTCGGGTTCAAAATTGGTCGAAATGGGATGGAATACCCCATATACATTATTGCGCAGCCTTGTCAACACTATTAAGCACACCAAACAAACAACAACAGCATTTCAAGTGTACAGCTGGTTATGTAATGTTCGGTTTCATCCGAAGTTAGACTTCCTTACTTGTTTTAATTGCTCTAGGTTAGGTTAAGTTGCACTGGCCGGTCCATGAGGACATCACATAGACTGAATAAGTCTCATTGTGTTACCAGAAGTTACTAGAAGCTTCCTAGGATTTAAGCCACTTGCTGCTTCTAGATCTGACTGCTGTATCACTCCTAATAGCTGGAGTCTTAGCTTTGGCAAGCGCAGGGCAAGAACACAGAACGTGGTCGATCGTTTCTGCCTCCAGACCGCACTTCCTACATCTGCTATCACTGACCAAGCTTAATTTAAATACATGTGACGACAGAAGGCAGTGTCCAGTCAGAATACCCGTCATGAGTCTACAGTCCTCTCTTTTAAATGATATAACCAGCTTTGTTAGTCTAAGGTTATAATACCTGCACATAATCTTCGACCCTTTACAGCCCCGCGCTTGAACCCACGCCTTTTCCTGCTTGGTCGGTCATGTGCACCTCTCGCCGTCGCTTAATTTCGCCCAGTCTAATTGGGACGTCTACGGAGCAAGCTTCAAGGCATGCGCCCTTTTTAGCTAGTTCATCCGCTTTTTCATTCCCATCTATTCCCATATGCCCTGGGACCCAATATAGATGTATGCTTCTCCCTGTCCCGATTCTCTCCAGGGACTGCTTACACTCTAACACGCACTTAGATGCTGTGCTATGCGAGATTATTGCCTTAATTGCTGCTTGACTGTCAATATAAAAGTTAGCACGATTGCAGCTGGGCTATTTTCTTCCAGGGTCTCTACTGCTTTGGTTACGGCTACATTTCCGCTTAGAAAACGCTACAGTAATACGGCAGCCTGTAGGATCTGCTTATTTCCGGATCAGCACAGTATGCCGCAGACTCTACTCCTTGCACTACTTTGGAACCATCTGTGTAAACATGTATCGCCTCGTCCGCCATTTGAGCACCCTTGCGCCAACCGTCCACCTCTATTGTGGTCTTAAGATCGCCCTCGAAGCGCAGATAGTGAATCAGGTAGTCTGTTCGTCTTGTGATTGATAACGTTATAGTACTATGGCCGTATGGTCGGCGCTCAAGCTGCCCCGAGGCACCGAGCCTGGTTGCAGTTGTTAACGCTATGTTCTTTTCTACCAGGTCTACAGGTGGAATGTGCATAATGGCATACAGTGAGCTGTCGGGGTTGTTTTCAGGGCTGTTGATAGTCTGCATACCCCCTCTAATTTTTTGAGGTAGGTTGCTTTTTTGTGTGGCTTTCCACCAACAAGAACTCCATAGTATAGATAGAGCTGACAATCGCTGTTAAAATCCCGATGAGAAAGAGAGGGCGATATGCCCCATGTAAACCCCAGCATTCTTTTACGTGCATAAAGTGCCGTTGAAGCCTTCTTCACCCTCTCCTCCACGTTGAGCTTCCATGACAGCTTACTATCTAGGATGATTACTAGATACTTTGTGCAAGGTTTCTCCTGTAGGGTCACCCCTCCTAACTATAGGCCTGATCCAATTTGGGACCTTGTACCTATTTGTAAACAAGACCATATCCGTCTTATCCGCATTGACTTTCAACCCGACATTTGATGCCCAGGTATAAATATCCCGAAGCGCCCCATCCAGCAAATCGTTGGAATGCACTTTCCAATTATGATAATTGCAACGTCATCCGCGTAAGCCGTAATTGCTCTAAATGCAAGCAAATGACATTTCACCCGGTGAGGTCGGTCCTGATATTTTATATTCTTAACGGCAACCCCTTGGAGCGGATATCAGTTGTAACTGATCTAGGTGTTATTTTCGATCCGAAATTAGGTTTTAACATACATATCTCAACCACTATACAAAAAAGCAACTTTTGTACTAGGATTTATCAAACGTTGGGCTTATTTCACCAAGATCGTTTATATCTCGCTGGCACGTCCTATTCTCGAGTATTGTTCATGTGGTTGGTCTCCAACCTATCAAAGCCATATTAATCGGATCGAGTCGGTCCAGAGACAGTTTTTTAATTTTTGCATTTCATGGTCTCAACTGAATCACGTTACAATGATTTGAATAACTGCATTAGCCTTGAATGTTCGTTTGCCGCTTTACATACAGACATACTCTTAGGTTTAGCCTGATATTTTAATTTTATTTTTCTTACGCAAAGCGATGCCAAATTTCTATAACATATTAGTTTCTATGAATCTCTTTTAAATTCTTTAATCTCAAGGATGGCTTTGTATACATGCATATCTGTTCTATTACAATAATTAGTCGACCGCTTTGTGTTTGCGTCGACTTAAAATAAATAATTAACAAGTAAAGGTGTCTAAGTGCGGGTGTAACCAAACATTATATACTCAGCGTGAGCTTCAATTCACATTTCATTTCAGATAAATTACTTTTCTACATAACACGTGGCACCGCCCGTTTAAAAGAAAAATGTCTCCCCATTTCCTCTTACATTAAAGCTTGATAAGTGAAATATCATTGATTCAAACTATTTTTGCTAAGTTATAGCTTATTATTCTAATATACGAGCCTTTCAAACTTGTTTTATATCTAAGTTGCCGTGGTCTTTAACCGCTTCCGTCCATTTTTATTAGAAATATTTCTTGCTATAGGGAAAATTTTTGTACCCAATTTTATTAAGATCCGTTAATTTTTCTTCGAGTTATGGCTCCCGAAACATAGAAAATTGCTTATCATAAAAAAGGGGACGGTGCCACGCCCATTTTTTTAAATTTGTAGATTTTCCTATTTATCGTTATAAATCCACTTGGAAATGAAATACCATTGATATAAAGCTCTTTTTTGCAAAGATATAGCTTATTTTATTCGTCCACGACCCTTTTAAAAATCTTTATATAAAAGTGGGCGTGGTCCTTAACCGATTTCGTTAATTTTTCTTCAAAGCGTTCTTTATAGTAAAGGCAACGCTATGCCGAACTTTGTTACGATAGGTTTAACGATTTTTGATTTATAATTAATAATATTTGTAAAATTGATTTTATCACAAGTGGGCGGTGCCACACCCATTTTAAAAAATTTTTATCAAGAGTCTCAATATCAGTTCACACTTCAAATTTCAACATTCTAGGTGTATTATTTACTAAATATCAGGTTTTTTGTGTTTTCCAAAATGTTATATATAAAAAGTGGGCGTGGTTATCATCCGATTTCGCTCATTTTCAACACCAATCTATTCTGGGACCACGATAACTTGAGTAAATATTGAGATATCTTCACCAAATTTGATACACGCGCTTATCTGGAAGCGGTATGGATTGGCATTGAAAATCAGCGAAATCGTATGATAACCACGCCCACTTTTTATATATATAACATTTTGGAAAACACAAAAAACCTGATAATTTAGTAAATAATACACCTAGAATGTTGAAATTTGACGTGTGAACTGATATTGAGACTCTTGATAAAAATTTGAAAAAAAATTTTTAAATGGGTGTGGCACCGCCCACTCGTGATAAAATAAATTTTACAAATATTATTAATTATAAATCAAAAATCGTTAAGCCTCTCGTAACAAAGTTCGGCATAGCGTTGCCTTTACTATAAAGAACGCTTTGAAGAAAAATTAACGAAATCGGTTAAGGACCACGCCCACTTTTATATAAAGATTTTTAAAAGGGTCGTGGACGAATAAAATAAGCTATATCTTTGCAAAAAAGAGCTTTATATCAATGGTATTTCATTTCCCAAGTGGATTTATAACGATAAATAGGAAAATCTTCAAATTTAAAAAAATGGGCACGGCACCGCCCCTTTTATGACTAAGCAAATTTTCTATGTTTCGGGAGCCATAACTCGAAGAAAAATTAACGCATCGTAATAAATTGGGTATACACATTTTCCCTATAGTAGAAAATATTTCTAGTAAAAATCGACGGGATCGGTTAAAGACCACGGCAACTTAGATATAAAACAAGTTTAAAAGGGTCGTAGACTAGAATAATAAGCTATTACTTAGCAAAAAATTGTTTTGAATCTATGATATTTCACTTATCAAGTTTTATTGTAAGAAGAAATGGGAAAACATTTTTTTTTAAACGGGCGGTGCCACGTGTTATGTAGAAAAGTAATTTATCTGAAATGAAATGTGAAATTGAAGCTCACGCTGAGTATATAATGTTCGGTTACACCCGAACTTAGACACCTTTACTTGTTATAAAAAAAGTTTGTAGGCATAAACTTTACAAAATTTTTAACATCTTTATGGTACGTGACCGCATTATACCAATATGCCATTTCTATAATGATATAGGACACCTAACTATGGAAACTTTATTACAAATTTTAAATGGGCGGGGTACAGCTCCTTTTTTGCTTAATCCCTCCAGTCAGAGCTGAACCAAAATGTTCACATAAAAACGAAATTTGTTTAGAGCATTGTTTCTATGACAGTTACTGTTTACTTTGTAAATTAGGAGAAATCGCCTAAGCTGGCACGCCCACTGTTTACGCCCAACCGTCTACCCGTTAACACGGCGCAAATTCAGATATCTTCGCTTCTTTAATTAACAAGATTTGCTGGGCACATAAGACATTCGCGCATGCATTTGTGGTAAGTATGTTTACTTCAGCTTTTATATTGTTTACGGTTCTTAGGGATTATTTGACATGGAATGCTCCATATAGATGCACGTATGTAAAATCGTAATTAATGCGCACTAATTAATTTTCGTTATACGACAAGTTCATTGACATAAACTTTTCAAGCAAAAACGAGTAATAAATAAAGTATAACCGAACCGATAATAGCATCTCAGGAAGTATTCGAAGTTAAGTTATTGCCATCGACCGCCAGAAATATAAAATATTAATTTGCAAAAAAAAAGAAGTGTAAATTAAATAAAGAATTTGCGAAATCTTACAAACAAAACAGCTGCATGACTATTACATTTGTATGTACAGGGGTTGCTGTGAGTATTGTGCGAGAAAATTATGAAATGCATTTCATGTTTGGGTACATTTTTTTCTTCTTTTTTTTGTAATTCAAGGAACTTGGAGCTGCTGCTTTGCTGAGAACAAAGAACGTCCTGCCGAGGCATAAATCTAATGCAGTTGAATTCGCACTGTGTTTAAGCGAGTATGTAAGTATATTTGAATGTATTAAAAGGGTGTGGTAAGAAAGTGTTAAACAACTTCCCCCTGCTGCTATGATGCTTAAAAGTATATATATTATATAATTATATATATATATATGGGGTATTCCATCCCATTTCGAACAATTTTGAACCCGACCCCTTTAGAATTGGGCTGAAAGTTTTTCTTCTTTTCTAGCTTACGAAAGACGTTTTTCAGAATTTTTTCAAATTTTTTCATCCAACTCAAAAAAAGTTACGAATTTTAAAAAAACACCGTTTTTGTTTTCAAAATGCTATAACTTTTTCAAAATTTTACCGTTTGGGATCTTTTTTTTTAAATTTGTTTTTAAATGTACTTTTCGGAAAACTTACTAACTACTTAAAAATCATTTTCTGACATTTTTTGTTATATAAATAAAAAAAAATATAAAAAAAAATCGGCCCACTCCGGGATTAGTGGGGATGATTGCAGAATTGATTAAAGTTTCTTTTGAGAAAAAAAAATGGCGAAATTTGAAAATCTCGAAAAACTGAAAAATTTACAAAAAAAAACTTTAAAAATTGTTTTGTATTTTTTCCGAAAAGTACATTTAAAATCAAATTTAATAAAAAAAAAGATCCCAAACGGTAAATTTTTGAAAAAGTTAGCGGCCACCGTGTTGTGATGGTAGCGTGCTCCGCCTACCACACCGTATTCCCTGGGTCAAACCCCGGGTAAAGCAAGATCAAAATTTTAGAAATAAGATTTTTCAATTAGAAGAAAATTTTTCTAAGCGGGGTCGCCCCTCGGCAGTGTTTGGCAAGCGCTCCGGATGTATTTCTGCCATGAAAAGCTGTCAGTGAAAACTCGTCTGCCTTGCAGATGCCGTTCGGAGTCGGCATAAAAACATGTACGTCCCGTCCGGCCAATTTGTAGGGAAAATCAAGAGGAGCACGACGCAAATTGGAAGAGAAGCTCGGCCTTAGATCTCTTCGGAGGTTATCGCGCCTTACATTTATTTTTTTTTATTATAGCATTTTGAAAACAAAAACGGTGTTTTTTTTAAAATTCATAACTTTTTTGAGTTGGATGAAAAAATTTGAAAAAATTCTGAAAAACGTCTTTCGTAAGCTAGAAAAAGAAGAAAAACTTTCAGCCAAATCTAAAGGGGTCGGGTTCAAAATTGGTCGAAATAGGGATGGAATACACCCATATATAAATTTATATAAAGGGTTTTAAAAATAGCATTGAATATTATGTATTATGTATTTTATAAGCAATTCTGCAGATCATAAACTGGATTTAATCCGCATATTAGCCAGTTTTTTTATATTTTTAACAAAAAACAATATGTATTTACAGAACGTTTGTAAGTACATACATACATATGGTGACGAATATTAGCAACACTAAGGGATAATATCATCTTTAAGCCAATACTTAGCAGTGACTTGTATGCACACCAACAAATCAATCATTATGTCTATACCAGGGCTCTACATTCCATAGCACAATTGTGCCCACTCACATTCACACGCATATGATTCGCTCTGTCGTCGTTAATTGAGTTAGTCGCCGCTTGGCACTTGGCGTAGCAACATCGGTGATTGGTATCGGCTGATCGGTATCAAAATATGTATGAATAATTATGCGCGATATATATCGCTCATTTGCTGCAACATCGCCATAACTCAAAAAACATGACTTTTGAGTTAATAATATATAAATGTACCCAATATCATGATCTATGTTGTATAAAAAAATCTTCGTGATCAGTTAGAAATTTAGCACGTGTTATAAAAATGAAAATATGCCTTTATATGCGCAATGTATGACAGTTAAAATCTTTGAATGGCTCTCCTGGAAAATTGTGTTTTTTGAGTTATGCCACGTTGCAGCAAATGAGCGATATGATTGTTGTTAGCTCGTTGCTTGCTAGTAAGCGAATAAATGAAAATCAATTCACCCCCACGATCATCGCGACGATTGCGCTCTCACTAATACAGGCGCACTTTCAATTTTGAAGAGCCCTGGTCTATACATATGTCCATACAAGCAGCGGAGAGCAACGCACAAACACATGCATATATCTGATATACTCCCAAAAGTAGGCAATCATCTGTGGAAGAATCACTCACATATACACGCGCATACGAGAAGCTATAACGTGCATCTGTTGTTATAGCTGGTAATTTTATAACTGGTAACTAAGTTAAATTCTAGAAACGCCTAGAAGTATAACGAGGAAATCACAGAGTATAAAAGAGGGAAAGCTGAGAATCAGTAATCAGTTTGATTTAAGCACGCTATCTGTCGAGAAGTAGAAGTGTTATTGTGAAGTACTTTAATAAAGGCCGTTTTGCATTATTGAATAGTGGAGTAATTTATTCAACAGTTTAGTGATTCGAACGTTAGTAGAAGGTTTCAAATAAGAGGAATTGCACTAAATTCGTAACAATATGTATTCAATTACTCAGAAGAAAGGTGGTCTAACGCTTCTATTGCTGGAGCATACCAAAAAATATTCTCAGCAGGAACAATGCACATTTGAGTAGAGTTCCACTGAGAATGTTTCCTCTGTTCCTTCTCCGAAACCGATTTGGTAAACACGGTTGCCACCAAATATAGGGACCAGCCCTGTGTAGTCCGCTGGTCCCTGTTTGTCAATTTTGGTCCTTTATACTCCCGTGATAGAAGGAAACAACCTAACTATTTTTTTATTTAGTGTTTATAAGCGGAAAAATTACAAAACTTTAGAAAAAAATCGGTGCTTTTAAGCGGGTACTTATATCGTGATTTTTTGTGTACATTGAAATGGGGGAACTTTTTTTACAATTTTTGTAGTGCTTATAACCGGGGTGCATATAAGAGGCAAATACTGTACTTAGGACATCATGCTTGCACCACCCTATAACGTTTTATAGACTGAACAAGGAAGCAGCGCTACGAAAGTAATTTTCACAAGAAGGACTTACCTTTTTCCGCTTAGCAATCAAGTATGCTACACCAAAATGGTTACTATGAATAAATATCTACTGGAATTAAGCCCAAAGGCCGGTCTTTTAACAAAGCATTTGATGATTTTTAATTTACTTTATTATCTATGAATATTTCGATCTCAGACTGAAGTCATTTTCAGAACCCGTCAGCTATGCTTAGAAAACTGTCATTGACTTGTCGTCGTTTGGATCCCTTAGTCAAAATTCAGGTTAGCTATACCCTTCAACACAGTTGAAAAGTGATGAGCATGATAACTACTTTGGTTACAGTGAGCTGTCATATACTACGTTGGTGCGATGAATGCGATTTGGCAATATTGTGACGATCAAAGGTTCAAGAGTTTATTGTGCTGGTGGAAATTTCAAAATTCGTTCAACGACAAACTTATCACAGAGCATTAAAAAAATTCGAACATAATAAAGTTCAAATTTTCCTATTCAATTTTGGGCCAGACAAAGCTCAAGATTCTAAAATTTTGCAAAATTATGGTCACCTTATATACATACAGCAAGTGAAAATACCAATAAAATACTACAGGATTGCCTAAGGAAATTTTGTCTTTGGTCACGAAGGTTCATTAACTTGTTTGACAAACACATTTAATGAAGTAAGAATTTTGTGGCTTGTACGAGTATATAAACCACATATGTATGTATGTGGGTAAGGATGTGCATTTAGGTACCCAGTCTTATCCAGTTTTGTCTGTCAACCGTCTGACATTTTTAAAACGTCTGTGGTATATCCTTTTTCAATTCCAAATTTGGCGTACCATTAGTTAATGTTTTGTAATTTTTTGTGGCTGTTCTAAATTTGTTTAAGCTGTTTTTATACTCAGCGTGCTTTGCTCAGGATGAAAAAATAAAACAGATTTAGCCATGTCCGTCCGTACTTTTCTCTTTGCACACGATAACTTGGGTAAATATGGACTTATATTTTTGAAACTGATATTAAGATTCTTGATACAAATTTGAAAAAAAAACTTTAAAAATGGGCGTCGCACCGCGCACTTGTGATAAACTCAATTTTAGAAATATTATAAATCATAAATCGAAAACCGTTAAACCTATCATAACAAAATTCGTCAGACATATAAAAAATTCTTCGATGAAAAATTAACGAAATTGATTCAGGGCCACGCCCACTTTTCTATAAAAGATTTTTAAAAGGGACGGGTTTGAATAAAATAAGCTATATCTTTGCAAAACAAAGCTTTATATCAATTGTGTTTCAGTTCCCAAGTGCAATTGTAACAAGAAAAAGGAAATAAATTAAAATTTTTGAAAATAGGCGCCCATTTTATATGAAGGAATTTTGTATGTTTCGGGAGCCATAACTCAAAGAAAAAATAGTGGATCGCAATAAGATTGGGTACATATAGCAAAAAATATTTCTAGACAAATTGGACGAAATCTGTTAAGGACCACGCCCAAATTAATATAAAAGACGTTCAAATGAGTTGTAGACGAATATAATAAGCTATACTTTTCCGAAAAAGAGCTGAACATCAATGGTGTCTTACTTTCTAAATGGATTTTTAACAAAAAGGTAGGAAATATTAAAATTTTTGAAAATGGGCGGGGCACTGACCCTTTTTGATAAGCGGGAGACATAAACTCGAAGAAAAATTAACATATCGTAATAAAATTGGGAATACATGCCTTCCTTATAGCAGAAAATATTTTTAGTAAAAATGGACGGGATCGGTTAAAGACCACGCCCACTTTTATATAAAAGGTGTTTAAAAGGGAAAAATAGTTTTCTTTCAATGATACCGGTACCACGCTCCTATTCCGATCAAGCATTATACATCGTTTCTAGAGCCTCAAAGAGAAATCCCTCTTTAGAAAACTCGAAAAAGTAATTTATCTGAAATTAACTGTACAAGTGAAGCTCACGCTGCGTATATAATATTCGGCAACACCGAACTTCGACACCCTTATATTAATAAATTGTTGAACTATGCCTCTATATCATTTTCACCTAAACACATATGCACCTTATCATGTGTATTGTGCAATAACCGCTTAAGTCAATGTGCAAAACACTCGCGATCCAAGTTTGTTTGGTGATTTCACCAAAGAATACGAATTTCTAATTGGGGTTTCTTGCGACAGGTAAGAATGTGTTTCTGTATTGGTGTAAGTGCAAGATGCACCATGACTACCTCTGTGATGTCTAACAATGCTCGGGTCTTTGCCAGTTCATCCGCTTTTTCATTGCCGTCAATATTCCTGTGACAATGTATCCAAGTGAGTGTGATGGTCGCCAAGTTGCTGCATAGCAGCCTCTTACAGTTGTCGACGGCGTTAGGAGGGGAATAGGGGTTATAACATGCTGCTGTGTTTGGAAGACGGATGTATATTACGATATTTAGCTGTTCGAAACAAAATAGCAGCTCCCCCCCGCCCAGTCCAATATGTCGGCTGATCAATCCATTCAAGAGGTAAACTCTACTTTAAAATTCGTGTCAAAGTTCAGTGTGGGCGAAAGACTGTCGAATCCAATTAAGGGAGAATTATCAGCATACCACTGTGACCAACCAGCTTGTTTGCCAATAGCTGTGCTTTAAACAGTTATTTCGGGTGCTGGCTCGCCTAGAGCTTGTATTCGTAAGGCTAGGTAAAAATACGTGTGGCAATTATTACGAATCTCTGAGTTTATGGGTAAAAGTTTAAAAATATTAAGCTTTGTCAGCTGAAGCCTTTCCCTTTTTAAATATGTAGAAAATTGAAAAAATTTTTCCGGAGGTTAAAGATTAATTCGCAAGTTAGTTAGCTTTTCATTTACGCGGAGCCAAAGTTGTCTGAATACGTCACATCGTAACAAGTTACGCCAGTTTTCCCTGTTTCGCGATAATTGACGCCAACTAGGAGCATCAGTATCCTTCCTGAAACCCATATACGTGGCTTTATCGCTGACTAACTGTCACAGTAAATTATAACGGATAGCATACAGGTATCTGAGAGGAGGTTGAGCTAAAGTTGCAGAGCTTTTGTTGGTGTTGGTCGAAGTGCCACTGACATAAGTGTTGCGGCTGACCGCTGCATTCCATAACCCTTTGCGGTCTCTTTCGAATTCCATTTACCAAACCATGATAACATAAGTCTGACGACAGCGGTGCCAGGGCATTTTAATCGGCTTTAAACGCGAAGAAGGCAGCTGTAGCTTTTCTGGATACGTTCTCGAGATGTTTGTTCCAGAACAGTTTAATATCCAGAACAGCGTCGAGGTGATTCTCACTCCATTTAAGTGCGGCGGATGCTCTCATGCATCTCTCTGATAAGCGCCACCAAATATGTAGTTTAGAGGCTCTGCGGGGATATGTTTGCGGTCTAACGAATTTTTCTCCGGCGCCGGAGCCACATCAAGCAGTATTGTGCGAAAATTAATAATTTAGCTGGAACTATTTGCTCAATATTCACTGTATAACTGGGGTTCGGCATATCCTAATTAAGTAAGTAAATAGTTCCAGCTGTATCATTAATTCCCGCACAAAACTTCAACAGGTTCACCAACTGACCACCACCGCCTTCAAAGCTGTACGCTAAGTGGGACGCTGCCAGAATGGAAAAGTGATAGGGTGATTTGTGTGCTAAAGGAAGTACAAGGTAGCTACTTAGGTTCACCCATTGGTCTTCGTTGTTGTTGTTGTTGTTGTAGCGATAAGGACCCTCCCCGAAGGCTTTGGGGAGTGTTATCGATGTTGATAGTCCTTTGCCGGATGCAGATGCGGTACGTTCCCGTACCAAGCCCGACCGTCTCGGGAACGATTTGTTATAACCACATAAGACCTTCTAGGTTATACCGCCCTCCCACCCCCTAAATGCATGAGGAGCTCGGGTCGCCAGAGCCTCGGCTGTTAATGAAACATGATTCGCCACGGATAGGTGAGGTTGACAATTGGGTTTGGAGAAGCTATATATTGCGCTGGCAACCTAAAACGGTTGCGCTACACAACCCCTTGAATCTGTTTGGTATTTTAGTCGCCTCTTACGACAAGCATACCCACCGCGGGTATATTCTAACCCCCTAACCCGCTGCAGTATTGACGACGATCAATACAGCCAGGGCTGAGAGGTAGGGGTCGTGTAATCATATCCCGCCTCACTCAATGAAACTCTTTATCTCCACTTATGCTGTTATTGCTTTTAAAAACTAAAATATATTAGTGGGCTTGGAGTCGCACATTGTCTTTTCTCATTGTCTTGCATCATCGATCAATGACCGTCCGAAAAAGTGTTGTGTAGGTACAACAATCACAATACGTAAATATGTACATAGGTACATATGTACATGCGTACACGGCTTTTTTGTTGAACCTGGCTGGTCAACCCATTATTATAACTTTTTCTCTTTTTTTTTGGCGAAGCTGTTGTTCTTATTATTGCTTGTGTTCTACTTCGAAGACAGTGCACGTCGGACGTCTGCTAAGCGAATGGTCACCAGCATTTGGGATGGGATGCTAAACAAAATTGAGGCCAACCAAACTGCGCATGGGGAATGTGGAGGAATCGTGAAGACGACCGTGAGGGCAAGGGCATCACAGCAGGCTGCGGCCTCAATAGCAGGCTGTCACAGCATTCATATTCACACCCGTCGACCATCTAGTAATCATCCGATGTATAAACTGCTATATAGCGCTATCGATGAGTTTCATTGGAATTTTTATTTGTATGTGTTTGGCAAAATTTTTTTGGTTTTTAACATAGTTACGTACGTGTAGCGAGTGTATGTGTATGTTTGTGATTTAATTGCCGCACCCAATTCTCGTTCCTTAATTCCACATAAAATTAAAGAACGCCAAGGATGCTGCTACACAACCATATGACTGTTACTTTTACAAGGCAGTGAAATGTCGCATTAGCCTGCTGAAAACACCAATTTATATCTGGAATCTTGTGAAGAAGTAGATCGACATGTATCGACTAGAAAAAAGTACACTGAATCCAATTGCGACTCACCGTGCGTATTCCTCTCTGTGCGGCTCCTAAGGCCAAGGTGATCCTTATTAATTTCACAGAGGGACATAGCTACTCCAATGTTCTGAAGAGAATGAGAGGAGAGCTTATAACGCGCGAATTCCGTGAGGCACTTTAGGCCCTAACTGTAATATCTGACTAAAACCTAAAATAAGTCTCAGCATCTGCGACTTGATTCCCTCACTGCCAACGGCAGCGTGTTTGTAAAGAAGCCCCCCTCTTCACCACCGCAGAGTTACAGCTAGCAGAAAAAAAGCTTAAAATACAACGAGGTCCCATGGGCAAACAGAATCTCGGCAGGAGTAATCAAAGGAATTGTAAAAAAGTGAACCGAGGTCATAAGAATTATGCCTGTCCACACAGCCGGATAAATTTTTGAGATGAGGAGGACTATAAGCCACTCAGCATGGCTTTCAGACCTATAAAAGATCTTTATGCGCAAGCAACGTTGTTACTAGCGCAGACTTAGCACTGTATGTTATCTTGACAATCTAAATATGTTATTCCCAGAGCAGCGAGTCCAACTCCCTCGCTGCCTATAACGCGTCATCTGAAACTGTCTCAGAGCTCGCATCGTTTTGTACCAAGCCTTAGCATACCCGCAGACTTAAAGGTCACATTTAGAGCAGCACAGGAAATAATTCTCGGTCCCAATCAGTGGAATGACAGCTACGATAGAATTTCTCAAACATAAGGTTCCAACCTGTGAACAGACAGACCTTCCATCGTAAGTCGCCAGTTTAGGAAACAGAGAAGCATATGGACAACAATGCTAATAACAATTGTTAAAGCATGAAGTATTTGAAGTTTTTGGAGAGAAAACAACTACGTTTTTCAACTGCGGAATTAAAAATATCAAATATCCGAACTGTGTTTACGATGGCACAGATTAGGGCTATCCTGAACATACCTTCTTCAAATACTCGATAAATGTGCGAGCAAAGAGCCGGTAAAAGAACTTTCTGAGACACCATTGATGGTTAGGTTAGGTTATAGTTTCTGCCCTAGCTAGGCCGTGGGGCACTTTTAGGCGGCACACTTTTATACCACTGAAAGGGCGAATGCCTTTCCTACTTTTTATATGTAAAGAATTGAACCATTTTTTCCATCTAATGTAGCGCACACACTTTCAATCTCCTCTTCATCTCTACAGCTTCTACCAAAGTCATTCCATGGGACTCCCATCTTTCACCATGTGTCCAGTTGATATCCCGATCAATGGACGTATGGAGAGAAGGTTGAGGTTATTCCAGAGCCCATCTGTCATTGGCTTTTTCAGTTAATACAGACATGAGGCAGGTTTTGATTCTTAGCCTCAGACACGCGTCTCCCTACTACAAAAACTATTTCCGGAGACTTCCAGGGAGCCTAGGACCGTCGGTGTGATAGGCGAACATATTACCTTTATACGATGGCGAACCCTCCAACATATCCGTTTTCATTGGGCTCGGAGTCAACGACTTTTTTAAAAGTATATTTGACCTTTAACTTTCGGAGTGTTTGACATAAAAGTTCTCTGAAACATTCCTGATAGATAGTTGGAGAAGCTGCAAGTGTAGGCATCGCTTGTAACTTTAGAATTCCTGCGTTGGCTATGGAATAATCCGATTAGACTGCAGACAATAAGGCCAATGGATTTAAAGTAAAATAACATTATTTCCCCTTTTAAAATCTTACTACTTATTCATTTGATTTTATACTGGTCGATTGTTTAAGTGTTATGGGATGGTTAGTGCACTATGCCCGACTATGCTCTTGAAAAAGACTTTGTTGTTTATGGCTTCTTTCTTGGTGGTCAACATATACTTTAGGTTTTTATGTGTACATTAATCCGCAAGTTGATTCAAGGTTATATCATTAACGGTTCAATTTCTACGTCATAGTGGTGAGTTTACCGATCAAAAGGGGTAAGTGTCCATATCTCTTGAACCAACTAAGACAGAATCGATTTTGTTTTTGCAGATAGTAGGTTTTTATGGGTAAATTAATCCGCATGTGTATTCAAGGTTCTTTCATTAACGGTTCAATTTCTCCGTCATAGTGGTTAGCTAACCGATCAAAAGGGATAAGTGTCCAAATCTCTTGCACCAAGAATAGATAGAACCGATTTTGTTTTTGCAGATTATAGGTTTTTCTATGCAAATTAAACCACAGGTTGACTCAAGGTTCTATCATTAACGGTTCAATTTCTACGTCATAGTATTAAGTTAAACGATCAAAACCAAGCAACCAAGCAACCAAGCAAGATATAATCGATTTTGTTTTTGCAGATTGTAGGTTTTTATGTGTGCATTAATCCACAAGTTGTTTCGAGGTTCTATCGTTAACGGTTCAATTTCTATGTCATAGTGGTTAGTTAACAGATTAAAAGATGTAAGTGTCCATATCTCTTGAACCAAGTAAGATATAATCGATTTTGTTTTTGCAGATTGTAGGTTTTTATGTGTGTGCATGAATCCGCAGTTCGATTCAAGGTTCTATCATTAACGGTTCAATGTCTACGTCATAGTGGTGTGTTAACCGATCAAAAGGGATGAGTGTCCATTTCTCTTGAACCAGCAAGATGGAATCGATTTTGTTTTTGCAGATTGTAGGTTTTTATGTGTACATTAATCCTCAAGTTGACTCAAGGATCTATCATTAACGGTTCAATTTCTATGTCATAGTGGTTAGTTAAGCGATGAAAAGAGGTAAGTGTCCATATCTCTTGAACCAAGCAAGATATAATAGATTTTGTTTTTGCAGATTGTAGGCTTTTATGTGCGCATTAGTCCACAAGTTGTTTCGAGGTTCTATCATTAACGATTCAATTTCTATGCCATAGTGGTGAGTTAACCGATCAAAAGGGGAGAGTGTCCATTTCTCTTGAAACAAGTAAGATATAATCGATTTTGTTTTTTCAGATTGTAGGTTTTTATGTGTGCATTTATCCTCAAGTTAATTCAAGGTTCTATCGTTAACGGTTCAATGTCTACGTCATAGTGGTGAGTTAACCGATGAAAAGAGGTAAGTGTCCATATCTCTTGAACCAAGCAAGATATAATCAATTTAGTTTTTGCAGATTGTAGGTTTTTATGTGTGTATTAATCCACAAGTTGCTTCGAGGTTCCACCATTAACGGCTCAATTTCTATGTCATAGTGGTGAGTTAACCGATCAAACGGGGAGAGTGTCCATTTCTCTTGAACCAAGTAAGATAGAATCGATTTTTTTTTGCAGATTGTAGGTTTTTATGTGTGCATTTATCCCCAAGTTGATTCCACGTTCTATCATTAACGGTTCAATTTCTACGTCATAGTGGTGAGTTAACCGATCAAAAGGGATAAGTGTTCATATCACTTGAACCAAGTAAGATAGAATCGTTTTTGTTTTTGCAGATTGTGGGTTTTCATGTGTGTACGTGAATCCACAGGTTGATTCAAGGTTCTATTATTAACGGTTGAATATCTACGTCATAGTGGTGATTTAACCGATGAAAAGAGGTAAGTGTCCATATCTCTTGATCCAAGTAAGATATAATCGATTTTGTTTTTGCAGATTGTAGGTTTTTATGTGTGCATGAATCCACAGGTTGATTCAGGGTTCTATCATTAACAGTTCAATGTCTACGTCATAGTGGTGAGTTAAGCGATCAAAAGGGATGAGTGTTCATTTCTCTTGAACCAGCAAGATGGAATCGATTTTGTTTTTGCAGATTGTAGGTTTTTATGTGTACATTAATCCTCAAGCTGACTCAAGGTTCTATCATTAACGGTTCAATTTCTATTTCATAGTGGTGAGTTAACCGATCAAAAGGGGTAAGTGTCCATATCTCTTGACCCAAGTAAGATATAATCGATTTTGTTTTTGCAGATTGTAGGTTTTTATGTGCGCATTATCCTCAAGTTGATTCAAGGTTCTATCATTAACGGTTCAATTTCTACGTCATAGTGGTGGGTTAACCGATCAAAAGGGGTAAGTCTCCATATCTCTTGATCCAAGTAAGATATAATCGATTTTGTTTTTGCAGATTGTAGGTTTTTATATGTGCATGAATCCACAGGTTGATTCAAGGTTCTATCATTAACAGTTCAATGTCTACGTCATAGTGGTGAGTTAACCGATCAAAAGGGATGAGTGTTCATTTCTCTTGAACCAGCAAGATGGAATCGATTTTGTTTTTGCAGATTGTAGGTTTTTATGTGTACATTAATCCTCAAGCTGACTCAAGGTTCTATCATTAACGGTTCAATTTCTATTTCATAGTGGTGAGTTAACCGATCAAAAGGGTTAAGTGTCCATATCTCTTGACCCAAGTAAGATATAATCGATTTTGTTTTTGCAGATTGTAGGTTTTTATGTGTGCATTAATCCACAAGTTGTTTAGAGGTTCTATCATTAACGGTTCAATTTCTAAGTCATAGTGGTGTGTTAACCGATCAAAAGGGATAAGTGTCCATTACTCTTGACCCAAGTACGATATAATCGATTTTGTTTTGCAGATTGTAGGTTTTTATGTGTGCATTAATCCACAAGTTGACTCAGGTTCTACCGTTAACGGTTCAATTTCTACGTCATAGTGGTGAGTTAACCAATCAAAAGGGATAAGTGTCCATATCTCTGAACCCAAGTAAGATATAATCGATTTTGTTTTTGCAGATTGTAGGTTTTTATGTGTGCATTAATCCACAAGTTGTTTCGAGGTTCTATCGTTAACGGTTCAATTTCTGTGTCATAGTGGTGAGTTTAACCGATCAAAAGGATAGAGTGTCCGTTTCTCTTGAACCAAGTAAGATAGAATCGATTTTGTTTTTGCAGATTGTAGGTTTTTGTGTGTACATTATCCACAAGTTGATTCGAGGTTCTATCATTAACGGTTCAATTTCTACGTCATAGTGGTGAATTAACCGATCAAAAGGGATAAGTGTCCATATCTCTTGAACCAGTAAGATAGAATCGATTTTGTTTTTGAGATTGTTGGTTTTTATGTGTGTGCATGAATCCGCAGGTTGATTCAAGGTTCTATCATTAACAGTTCAATGTCTACGTCATAGTGGTGAGTTAACCGATCAAAAGGGATGACTGTTCATTTCTCTTGAACCAACAAGATGGAATCGATTTTTTTTGCAGATTGTAGGCTTTTATGTGTACATTAATCGTCAAGTTGACTCAAGGTTCTATCATTAACGGTTCAATTCTATGTAGTGGTTTGTTAACCGATGAAAAGACGTAAGTGTCCATATCTCTTGAACCAAACAAGATATAATCGATTTTGTTTTTGCAGATTGTAGGTTTTATATGTGCGCATTAATCCACAAGTTGTTTCGAGGTTCTATCATTAACGGTTCAATTTCTATGTCATAGTGGTGGGTTAACCGATCAAAAGGGGAGAGTGTCCATTTCTCTTGAAAAAAGTAAGATAGAATCGATTTTGTTTTTGCAGATTGTAGGTTTTTATGTGTGCATTTATCCTCAAGTTGATTCAAGGTTCTACCATTAACGGTTCAATGTCTACGTCATAGTGGTGAGTTAACCGATGAAAAGAGGTAAGTGTCCATATCTCTTGAACCAAGCAAGATATAATCGATTTTGTTTTTGCAGATTGTAGGTTTTAATGTGTGCATTAATCCACAAGTTGTTTTGAGGTTCCGTCATTAACGGTTCAATTTCTATGTCATAGTGGTGAGTTAACCGATCAAAAGGGGAGAGTGTCCATTTCTCTTAAACCAAGTAAGATAGAATCGATTTTGTTTTTGCAGATTGTTGGTTTTTTTGTGCGCATTTATCCTCAAATTGAGTCAAGGTTCTATCATTAACGGTTCAATTTCTACGTCATAGTGGTCAGTTAACCGATCAAAGGGATAAGTGTTCATATCTTTTGAACCAAGTAAGACAGAATCGATTTTGTTTTGCATATTGTAGGTTTTTATGTGTGCGCATGAACCCACAGGTTGATTCAAGGTTCTATTATTAACGGTTCAATATCTACGTCATAGTGGTGAGGTAACCGATCAAAAGGGATGAGTGCCCATATCTCTTGAACCAAGTAAGATAGAATCGATTTTGTTTTTGGCAAATTGTAGGTTTTTATGTGTGCATTTATCCTCAAGTTGATTCAAGCTTCTATCATTAACGGTTCAATTTCTACGTCATAGTGGTGGGTTAACCGATCAAAAGGGATAAGTGTCCAAATCTGTTGACCCAAGTAAGATATAATCGATTTTGTTTTTGCAAATTGTAGGCTTTTATGTGTGCACTAATCCACAAGTTGTTTCGAGGTTCTATCGTTAACTGTTCAATTTCTATGTCATAGTGATGAGTTAACCGATCAAAAGGGGGAGTGTCCGTTTCTCTTGACCCAAGCAAGATAGAATCGATTTTGTTTTTGCAGATTGTAGGTTTTTGTGTGTACATTTATCCTCAGTTGATACGAGGTTCTATCATAACCGGTTCAATTTCTACGTCATAGTGGTGAATTAACCGATCAAAAGGGATAAGTGTTCATATCTCTTGAACCAAGTAGATAGAATCGATTTTTGTTTTGCAGATTGTAGGTTTTTAGTGTGTGCATGAATCCGCAGGTTGATTCAAGGTTCTATCATTAACGGTTCAATTTCTAGTCATAGTGGTGAGTTAACCGATCAAAAGGATGAGTGCCCATATCTCTTGACCAAGTAAGATATAATGATTTTGTTTTTGCAGATTGTTGGTTTTTATGTGTGCATTTATCCTCAAGTTGATTCAAGGTTCTACCATTAACGGTTCAATGTCTACGTCATAGTGGTGAGTTAACCGATGAAAAGAGGTAAGTGTCAATATCTCTTGAACCAAGCAAGATATAATCGATTTTGTTTTTGCAGATGTAGGTTTTAATGTGTACATTAATCCACAAGTTGTTTTGGGTTCCGTCATTAACGGTCAATTTCTATGTCATAGTGGTTAGTTAACCGATCAAAAGGGGCAGAGTGTCCATTTTCTCTTGAACCAAGTAAGATAGAATCGATTTTGCTTTTTGCAGATTGTAGGTTTTTATGTGCGCATTTATCCTCAAGTTGATTCAAGGTTCTATCATTAACTGTTCAATTTCTACGTCATAGTGGTGAGTTAACTGATCAAAAGGGATAAGTGTTCATATCTTTTGACTAAGTAAGATAGAATCGATTTTGTTTTGCATGTTGTAGGTTTTTATGTGTGCGCATGAATCCACAGGTTGATTCAAGGTTCTATTATTAACGGTTCAATATCTACGTCATAGTGGTGAGTTAAACGATCAAAAGGGATGAGTGCCATATCTCTTGAACAAGCAAGATGGAATCGATTTTGTTTTTGCAGATTGTAGGTTTTTATGTATACATTAATCCTCAAGTTGACTCAAGGTTCTATCATTAACGGTTCAATTTCTATGTCATAGTGGTGAGTTAACCGATCAAAAGGAGAGAGTGTCCATTTCTCTTGAACCAAGTAAGATAGAATCGATTTTGGTTTTGCAATTGTAGGTTTTATGTGTGCATTTATCCTCAAGCTGATTCAGGTTCTATCATTAACGGTTCATTTCTACGTCATAGTGGTGAGTTAACCGATCAAAAGGGGTAGTGTCATCTGTTGACCCAAGTAAGATAGAATCGATTTTGTTTTTGCAGATTGTAGGTTTTTAGTGTGTGAATGAATCCGCAGGTTGATTCAAGGTTCTATCATTAACGGTTGCAATATCTACGTCATAGTGGTGAGTTAACCGATCAAAAGGGATGAGTGCCCATATCTCTGTGACCCAAGTCAAGATATATCGATTTTGTTTTTGCAGATTGTTGTTTTATGTGTGCATTAATCCACAAGTTGTTTCGAGGTTCTATCGTTAACGGTTCAATTTCTATGTCATAGTGATGAGTTAACCGATCAAAAGGGGAGAGTGTCCGTTTCTCTTGACCAAGTAAGATAGAATCGATTTTGTTTTTGCAGATTGTAGTTTTTGTGTGTACATTTATCCTCAAGTTTATTCGAGGTTCTATCATAACCGTTCAATTTCTACGTCATAGTGGTGATTAACCGATTAAAAGGAATAAGTGTTCATATCTCTTGAACCAAGTAAGATAGATCGATTTTGTTTTGCAGATTGTAGGTTTTTATGTGTGTGCATGAATCCGCAGGTTGATTCAAGTTCTATCATTAACGGTTGAATATCTCGTCATAGTGGTGAGTTAACCGATCAAAAGGATGAGTGCCCATATCTCTTGACCCAAGTAAGATATAATCGATTTTTGTTTTTGCAGATTGTTGGTTTTTATGTGTGCATGAATCCACAGTTGATTCAAGGTTCTATCATTAACGGTTCAATTTCTACGTCATAGTGGTGTGTTAACCGATCAAAGGGGTAAGTGTTCATATCTCTTGACCAGTAAGATAGAATCGATTTTGTTTTTGCAGATTGTAGGTTTTTATGTGTGTGCATGAATCCGTAGTTGATTCAAGGTTCTATCATTAACAGTTCAATATCTACGTCATAGTGGTGAGTTAACCGATCAAAAGGGATAAGTGTTCATATCACTTGACCAAGTAAGATAGAATCATTTCTGTTTTGCAGATTGTTGGTTTTTATGTGTGCATGAATCCACAGTTGATTCAACGTCTATCATTAACGGTTCAATTTCTACGTTATAGTGGTTTGTTACCGATCAAAGAGGGTAGTGTCCATATCTCTTGACCCAGTAAGATATAATCGATTTTGTTTTTGCAGATTGTAGGTTTTTTATGTGTGCATTATCCACAAGTCGTTTTCGAGTTTGTCATTAACGGTTCAATTTCTACGTCATAGTGGTGAGTTAACGAAAAGTACCGGCTCAAAAGGGATAAGTGTTCATATCTCTTGACCCACGTGAGATATAATCGATTTTGTTTATGCAGATTGTAGGTTTATATGTGTGCATTAATCTAACGTGACTCAAGCTTCTATTGTTAACAGTTCAATTTCTACGGCCATAGTGGTGCAGATTAACCGATCAAAGGAGTAGAGTGTCTAACTCTGTTGCACCAAGTAAGATATATCGAGTTTGTTTTGCAGATTGTTGGTTTTTATGTGTGCATTAATCCACAGGTTGTTTCGAGGTTCTATCATTAACGGTTCAATTTCTATGTCATAGTGATGAGTTAACCAATCAAAAGGGGAGAGTGTCCATTTCTCTTGAACCAAGTAAGATAGAATCGATTTTTATTTGCAGATTGTAGCGTTTTATGTGTGCATTTATCCTCAAGTTGTTCAAGGTTCTATCATTAACGGTTCAATTCTACGTCATAGTGGTGAGTTAACCTATCAAAAGGGATTATTATTATTATTGATAGGTCTGGGAAGCACTGTGACTTTTGTGCAGATCTATTGTGCCAAGACCTTTCAGCCTATTTTTTATCTGGAGGCTATTGATGTATCTAAGTACTTTCCTTCAGGCTCTTAGCTCCAATTCAATTAGGGATTAAGAGTCCACCACCTAGATGGGATAGCCTCTGCCTAGCTGGAGCGATGCATTCGCAGAGAATGTGAACCGGCGTTTCATCATCCAGCTCACAGAAACGACAAATTTGGGTATCAGATAGATTTTATTTACTAGGTGATAATCGCTGCATGTTAAATTGCAGAAAGATACATCACAATGGGATTGTACGAGGTCACGAAATCACTGGACAGGGGCACGCCGCAGGCAATTAGATGAGGGACCCGTAAAACTTACGGCTTACGCAGATGACGTTGCAATTGTCATAAGTGGAAAGTGCCTTCCAACGATAGTTCTTTGATGGATTTTTTTTTTTTTTTTTTTTTTTTTTTTTTTTTTTTTTTTTTTTTTTTTTTTTTTTTTTTTTTTTTTTTTTTTTTTTTTTTTTTTTTTTTTTTTTTTTTTTTTTTTTTTTTTTTTTTTTTTTTTTTTTTTTTTTGTTTTTTGTTTTTTTTTTTTTTTTTTTTTTTTTTTTTTTTGTTTTTTTTTTTTTTTTTTTTTGTTTTTTTTTTTTTTTTTTTTTTTTTTTTTTGTTTTTTTTTTTTTTTTTTTTTTTTTTTTTTTTTTTTTTTTTTTTTTGTTTTTTTTTTTTTTTTTGTATTTTTCTTTAATAATCTAAAAATTAATATAAATTTTATTTTTAGGTCGCTTTGGGATATTGCGTACCTAGGCATCTAATGGCGGGTGAGAAGTCAAGTGCGGAGAAGACGGATCTGGTCTTTGGTGTTTACAAAGAGTACAAAAATGTCCCAAATTGCCAGGCTCCTAAGTTAGGGAGGGTGATGACCTTACAGGAGAAACCTTGCACAAAATATTTATGAATCATGCTAGACAGTAAGCTGTCATGGAAGCTCAACGTGGAGGAGATGGTTCAAGAAGGCCTCAACGGCACTCTATGCATGTAAAAGAATGCTGGGTGTACGTGGGGTCTATAGCCTCTCTTTCTCATTGGGTTTTTACAGCGATTGTAAGCCCTATTCTATACTATGGAGTTCTTGTTTGGTGGAAAGCGACACAAAAAAAACATACCTCAAAAAATTTAGAGGGGGTATGCAGACTACGATGCTTAGCATTACGGGAGCCCTGGAAAACAACCCGACGGCTGCACTGTATGCCATTTTGCACATCCCCTGTAGACCTGGTAGCAAAGAACAAAGCGTTAACGACCGCAACCAGGCTCGTGCTTCCGGGCAGCTTGAGCGCCGACATATGGCCATAGTAGTATAGCGTCATCAATCACAAGACGAACGAGACCACATGATTCCCTATCTGCGCTTCGAGGGAGATCTTGAGGGCCACAATAGAGTGGACGGTTGGCGCAAGGGTGCGCAAATGGCGGACGAGGCGATACATGTGTACACGATGGTTCAAAAGTAGCGGAAGGGAGTACGGTCTGCTGGTATACTGCGCTGATCCGGAAAAAGCAGATCTACAGGCTGCCGGATTACTGTAGACGTTTCCAAGCGGAAATATTAGCCGTAACCAAAGCAGTAGAAACCCTGGAAGAGAATAGCTTAAGATGCAACCGTGTAACTTTTATTTTGACAGTCAGCAGTAATTAAGGCAATATTCCCGCATAGCACAGCATCTAAATGCGTATTAGAGTGTAAGCAGTCTCTGGAGAAGAATCGGGACAGGGAGAAGCAACATCTATATTGGGTTCCCAGGGCATATGGGAATAGATGGAATGAAAAAGTGGACGAACTAGATAAAAGGCGCATCCCTTGAAGCTTGCTCCGTAGATTTTCCAATTAGATGGGCGAGATTAAGCGAAGTCGAGAGGTGCACATGATCGACCAAGCGGGAAAGGGTGGGATCAAGCGCGGGGCTGTAAAGTGTCGAAGATTATGTGTAGGTTTTACAACCTTAGACTAACACAGTTGCTCCTATCATTAAAAAGAGAGAACTGTGGACTCAGACGGGTATTCTGGACTGGACAATAGCCTTCTGGCGTCACATGCCATTACACTAGGCTTGGTCAGTGATAGCAGATGTAGGAAGTGAGGGTTGGAGGAGGAAACGATCGAGCACGTTCTGTGCTCGTGCCCTGCACTTGCCAGGCTAAGACTCCAGCTATTAGGAGTGATACAGCTGTCAGATCTAGAAGCAGCAAGTGGCTTAAGTCCTAGGAGCTTCTAGTATTTGCCAAGAGGACGGAGTTATTTTATACATAGGTCCTGGTTTTTGATAGGTTTTTCAGTTGGGTCGTTAAAACAAACTTCTGGTAACACTACGGGACTCAATCAGTCTATGTGAGGTCCTCATGGACCGGCCAGTTCAACCTACTACCTAGGTGATATCGTAGACAGCAGATGTCCCGTGTAGTACCCAGTAAGATCCTTAAGTCCTCCCTGCTTAGGTTAATGAGTTTGGCTGATACTTTCGTTGCCGAAAGTATAAACAGAGTGGCCTGCCTGAATTATTTAGTTTCCCTGGTGTGGCTTTTGTGAGTCACAAAAAGAGTCTTGACCATGAGAATGCTGATGTAGCACCCTGCTCTGCTGGGTAATCTGCATGCTTTCATTACCTTCAGGTCCTTGATGTCGGACCATTTCCAACAAAACCTGTTTTGGCTCCAGGGCATAAAGGATTTCAGTGCATTCAGCTGTGCACTAGCATAGATGTAACTGCGTAGGATGAGCAAGGCAAACAGTGCGCCTGGCTGTCCGACATAATGTAGATGCTTCGGCGTGGGAATTGAATTCATTTCCGCCCTCTGCCTCTCTGAATCTTGCCGCTGCAACAAAACACAACAAGAAAAAAGATCACACAAGAATCTTCTGTATTTACTTATATTGAAATCATGATAATACTTTCTCTGCCAAAACACAAGATCTCTGTATTATTCTGCCCAAAGTCACAGAATTCTGTT
>JARSSU010035489.1:0-42626 GCA_029619165.1 Eurosta solidaginis
CACTTGGTTTTTTGTTTAAGTATGTAATGCAGCGCTCTGCAGGGTATGCGGCGACACGTATGTTTTGCGCAAAGTAAATATTCGTGTTTAAAATATTTCGACACAGAACGTCTGCACATCTATTTTGGGCATAAAGAACTTTTTTTAACAATAAAAGATATTTTATATTTTTTTTTAGTTTCGACTTAATTGACCAGTTTTATGTGTTTTTGTGTTGAAAATTTTGTGTGTTTATGTTATTGAATTTTTTGGTAATATTTTTGACCTCTCTGAAGTTGGCAAGACAACTTTTACGTGGAAAAAAATTACCTATTGGGAAAATTGCCGTGAATTTGCCGTAATTTATCCGTGAAACAAAAAAATTTGCCGTGGCCATATTTTAGAAAATACAGGGTGGCACGCTAACTTCACTTCAGAAAACCACCTTAGAGGCCAGCTAGGATAATAATTCTTGCACACGAATTTGCCGTAAATTTGCCGTAGATAAGTGGCGTGTTTTATAAATTCGAAAAAAAAATTTCAAATTACGGCACATTTACGACAAATTCGTTTGCAAGAATTATTTTCCTAGCTGGCCTCTAAGGTGGTTTTCTGAGGGTGGCACGCTACCTTCACGTGAAGTTGGCGGTGCGCCATAAAAAAATTTGAAATTTTTTTTTCGAATTTATAAAATATGCCACCTATATACGGCAAATTTACGGCAAATTCATGTGCAAGAATTATTTTCCTAGCTGGCCTCTAAGGTGGTTTTCTGAGGGTTGCACGCTAACTTCACGTAAAGTTGGCGGTGCACCATAAAAAAAATTTGAAATTTTTTTTTCGAATTTATAAAATATGCCACTTATCTACGGCAAATTCGTGTGCAAGAATTATTTTCCTAGCTGGCATCTAAGGTAGTTTTCTGAGGGTGCCACGCTAACTTCACGTGAAGTGGCGGTGCACCATAAAAAAAATTTTAAATTTTTTTTTCGAATTTGTAAAATAAGCCACTTATCTACGGCAAATTTACGGCAAATTCATGTGCAAGAATTATTTTCCTAGCTGTCCTCTAAGGTGGTTTTCTGAGGGTTGCACGCTAACTTCACGTAAAGTTGGCGGTGCACCATAAAAAATATTTGAAATTTTTTTTTCGAATTTATAAAATATGCCACTTATCTACGGCAAATTCGTGTGCAAGAATTATTTTCCTAGCTGGCATCTAAGGTAGTTTTCTGAGGGTGCCACGCTAACTTCACGTGAAGTGGCGGTGCACCATAAAAAAAATTTGAAATTTTTTTTCGAATTTGTAAAATAAGCCACTTATCTACGGCACATTTACGGCAAATTCGTGTGCAAGAATTATTTTCCTGGCTGGCCTCTAAGGTGGTTTTCTGAGGGTGGCACGCTAACTTCACCTGAAGTTGGCGGTGCACCATAAAAAAATTTGAAATTTTTTTTTCGAATTTATAAAATATGCCACTTATCTACGGCAAATTTATGGCAAATTCGTGTGCAAGAATTATTTTCCTAGCTGGCCTCTAAGGTAGTTTTCTGAGGGTGCCACGCTAACTTCACGTGAAGTGGCGGTGCACCATAAAAAAAATTTGAAATTTTTTTTTCGAATTTGTAAAATAAGCCACTTATCTACGGCAAATTTACGGCAAATTCGTGTGCAAGAATTATTTTCCTGGCTGGCCTCTAAGGTGGTTTTCTGAGGGTGGCACGCTAACTTCACCTGAAGTTGGCGGTGCACCATAAAAAAAATTTGAAATTTTTTTTTCGAATTTATAAAATATGCCACTTATCTACGGCAAATTTATGGCAAATTCGTGTGCAAGAATTATTTTCCCAGCTGGCATCTAAGGTAGTTTTCTGAGGGTGCCACGCTAACTTCACGTGAAGTGGCGGTGCACCATAAAAAAATTTGAAATTTTTTTTTCGAATTTGTAAAATAAGCCACTTATCTACGGCAAATTTACGGCAAATTCGTGTGCAAGAATTATTTTCCTGGCTGGCCTCTAAGGTGGTTTTCTGAGGGTGGCACGCTAACTTCACCTGAAGTTGGCGGTGCACCATAAAAAAAATTTGAAATTTTTTTTTCGAATTTATAAAATATGCCACTTATCTACGGCAAATTTATGGCAAATTCGTGTGCAAAAATTATTTTTCTAGCTGGCATCTAAGGTGGTTTTCTGATGGTGGCACGCTAACTTCACGTGAAGTTGGCGTGCAAACCTGTATTTTCTAAAACATGGCCGCGTAAATTTTTTTGTTTCACGGATAATTCACGGCAAATTCACGTGCAAGAATTATTTTCCTAACTGGTGTCTAAGGTGGTTTTCGAAAAGTGACACCCTGACTTCACGTGAAGTTGGCGGTTCAACATAAAAAAAATTTAAATTTTTTTTTCGAAGTTATAAAATATGCCACTTATCTACGGCAAATTTACGGCAAATTCGTGTGCAAGAATTATTTTTCTAGCTGGCCTCTAAGGTGGTTTTCTGAGAGTGGCACGCTAACTTCACGTGAAGTTGGCGTGGCACCCTGTATTTTCTAAAACATGGCCGCGGAAAATTTTTTTGTTTCACGGATAATTCACGGGCAAATTCACGTGCAAGAATTATTTTCCTAACTGGTGTCTAAGGTGTTTTTCGAAAAGTGGCACGCTAACTTCACGTGAAGTTGGCGGTGCACCATAAAAAAAAGTTAAATTTTATTTTTTCGGAATTATATAATATGCCACTTATCTACGGCAAATTTACGGCAAATTCGTGTGCAAGAATTATTTTCCTAGCTGGTCTCTAAGGTGGTTTTCTGAGGGTGGCACGCTAACTTCACGTGAAGTTGGCGTGCCACCCTGTATTTTCTAAAATATGGCCACGGCAAATTTTTTTGTTTCACGGATAAATTACGGCAAATTCACGGAAATTTTCCCAATAGGTATTTTTTTTTCCACGTAAAAGTGAGAGAGGTATATGTTTGTGCTATTTTGATAAACACATAAACATAGGTATGTAATAATAATAATAAATAATTAGCACCTATATTGTGAATAAAAAATAAACAACAAATCCAGCATCACCAACAAAAACAACAAGTTACAAAGCAATAATAAGGCACATCACTGTGCAGAAAAGCATAAGCCATGATGATGTTGTGTGTGTAGTAAATAGCTGTGTTTTTTTTACATGTGTATACATATGCACTTAACTCTATATGACTGCTAAGTGCATAACTTAATCTACACTTATGAGTTTCCGCGATTTATCGTAACCGATTCAGCTATAGGTTATACACTATTTATTTATTTATTTATTAGTCTACAAATTTAACAATTAATCAGACTAAATATAGTACGGATTACAGATAAATTACAGAAGCATACATATTGAACAAAATTATATTATAAAATATGTATATACATTATTAAATCAGTTGTCGGGATGGACTGTGATGCCGAGCAACGGGAATTGATTATTAGTGCTGTCGGAATGGGCGTGATTTCGAGCAGATGTATATTTGACACATAACAAGTAGGGCTGTGATGTGTGGGAGGTTGGACAGGACGTGATTCCAAGACACCCGCCCAAAGTTACTGGAGCTGGTGATAAGAGTGGGAGGTTGGAAAGGACGTGATTCCAAGCCACCACCCAAATCATTACGTATTTAATGTAGTCAGCAGACCAACAAAAGTGCGTAACTCCGCTTTTAAGCACAACCCGTTTTATAGCTAGTTATTTAACAGCTGCTGCGAGTCTTCAATAATTGCCGCTAGGTGGGTCTTCTAAACATTATCTAATGCCCGGTGCGAGTTTAAACTGGGCACTGCCTTCTGGCATCGTCAGTAATAGCTGATATAGAGAGTGCGAGCTGCAAGAAGAGGCGGTTGAGCACGTTCTGTGTTCGTGTCCTGCACTCGCCAGCTAAAGGATATTAGAGGCGGGAAAGTTGCAAGGTCTCAAGGTAGCAATTAAGCTAGGTACTAGAAAGATTCTAGTATTTGCCCAGAGGACGAAGTTATTATATAACATAAATCCTGGCACCTGATTGGGATTCTTACGTTTGGTCGTCAAACAAATTCTGGTAACGCTATGGACACATTCAGTCTATGTGAGCTCTTATTGACAGGCTAGTTCAACCTAACATACCCTGACGAAGCAGTTTCTAAAGTGAGGTGACATAAGGTCAACGGACATAAGGTCAAATAAAGTTATGGCCTCTTCAAATAAAAATGTGTGAATTGTTTCGCTGCCTGGTATGAATGGCACTGCATATTTAGCTAACGATGTTGGCATGAAACTTTCGCCTGTTGCGTCTACGCATTCACGTACATACATGACAAATAGGAAGATGATAGATGAGGGAGAAATAATAATAGCAACGGCAGCAGTAAAAGTCAATGTGTGTTTATTGTATTACCTACCGTTTTGTTTTTGTAGATTTATCATTTTCAAAGCTCTGTCGTAGCTTACTAATTGGTAACTACATGCCGGACGTAACGTTGAGCTAAACGCTTCAATACACACGCGACCAACTTCAGCAAATGTTGTGAGTCTGGGGTTAGTTAGCGGTTAAAGTTGCATATAGTATATGAAACTATAGCAGGTGCAATTTTCAAAATATTTCATATGTTTACATTATATGTATGTATATATGTAAATACACAATTGAGACGTTCCCCTGTCCGATATTCCTATCTGCGATTTATCTAATTTTTCAATAAACAGAGGCATTTGTCATATTGCAGCTTCAGCAAAAAAAATACCTGTCTCTCAACGTACTTTCCGCCTTTCAATTGCTCTATTTCTCTCTCTTTTACTCTCATCCAATTTAAAGGATTACACCTAAAATCACGAATAAATCTGGATTTAGGGAAAGGCTTTGCACTCCCAATAGAAGGTATTGTGAAAGATGTTCTTACACCATATATATTACTAGTCAAGGCGCGGCAGTACTTAAAATCCCTACCCTCCTTCAAAAAAAAACAAAAAATTAAGCTTGCTCAAATCCCCTAGAACATACACACAAATCGGTCAAGTCGTTTAGGAGAAATACAGAAGAAAAATATATATTAAGATGTATAACGGTCGCCATTCCTGGAGCCTAATTCGTGCGATATTTCTCCAAACTCGGACATGCTTGAGGAAAATTCTGCCATACACCTGGGTATATACATATCGTTAGCTTAATGTGTAAATGTGATAAGTCAACTTTTACGAATTTTACAGGAGACGAAAAAAAATTAATAATTTTTGAAATAACTTTTTTTCCAAAACTGTGAATGAGTATACCTTAGTTGCAATACTTTTGAGTGTAGAAGCTTTGAAAAAGATAAATAAAAATCATGTATGCTAACCCAGCAGCTATTTTATGAATTAGCACAATTTCCGAACTCAAAACTAATTTTTTCTCCTGACTTAGCACTTTTTACTCAATATGTTTCCCCATCACTCCTCCCCTTTAATGATTGAAATATAACACTAAAACTATATATTTCACAAAAAATACTATTTATTTGTCAAACTATTTCCAACAATTGGCGGCCACCGTTCCGATCTGGACTCTTTTGCCGGATGGTGCGCAGACAATAACTTATTTTTAAATTCAAACAAATGCTGTGTTGTGTCTTATTCCATAAAGACAACTGCCACATACTTTATCTACAAACTAAGTGCTAAATCTCTTAGTCGTTGTCAAGAGAGTAAAGACTTGGGTGTAATTTTTGACTCCAAACTATCTTTTTCTAGTCACACTTATTTCGTTGTCGTCGTCGTTCAGTAGACGAAGCACCAGTGACTTTAAGGACCCTATGACATTGAAGGCACTTTATATATTCTTGGTCAGAAGTGGTCTTGAATATTTCTCAATAATATGGAATCCTTTCTATGAATCGAACTCCTATACAATTGAGAAAGTTCAATAAATTGTTACAAAAATTGCTTTACGTATGCTTCACTGGCCAGACGGCCTCCCATCATATACCAGCAGGCACAAATTGCTTGGTATTCAGGCTTTGCATGACAGAAGAACTTTTATCTCACTAATGCTTGCCTATAATGTAATAAAGTTTAGCACGAATTGGCCTGATTTATCTAATTCGTTCATTCCATATATTCCACTGCGTTATCTCCGGCATAATAGATTACACTGGTTTACAACTAAAACGCACCAGAGACGCCATTATGAAATTCCCATGTAAAATCACCCCCTGATTCCGAAAATCAATGTTATTTTTAATTCTATGGTAACGTTTTTGAGATATTTACGAATTATCGTTTTTTCACATTGGGTCCACTTAATCATATATATCTCAAGAACGAATTGAGCAATTCCAAAACCGTTTGAAGCTTTTAAAAGGTCAAAAATTTGCTATACACTGTGCATACAACACTTTTTGCTGCAGATTCAAAGATAACGAACAATCATTACGGATTTTTTCAATTTTTTTTTGTAAAAATATCAAAAAATTTGTCTTTGCGAGGAAGGATCTCGAAACATTTTTATTTTTTTGCAGATTTTTTTTATTCTCTAAGCTGTTTCATTGCAAAAAAAAATAAGCTTTCATCCAACGAAATCGATGGACTAATACAAAAGTTAAAAGCATTCAAATAAATATATCCATATAATAAAACCTAAGTACTCTACAAATAATAGCATATGTACATATGATTCTGTCTTAACTCTATGATCTTATTTTATAATTGAAAAAGTTTTGTGTCTTGTTTTGATGCTTATTTAAATTAGGATCGGTTTCTCTTATGAGAAACCAACAGTAGTCACCCATCATAGCGACATCCCAGAATCCTTGATACCGACTTTCAATCACTTTCATTTGCTGGTGAAACCTTTCGCCATGCTAGTCACTTTCGTTGCCAAGATTTTGCGGGAAAAAAATTAAATGGGAGTGCAGAAAATGAATTTTTTAAGACATATTAGGGCTATATATTCTCATGTAAATTTAAAAAATTTCATACAATTTTTTTGTTTATCGGGCAGATAGGTTTAAAGTTAACTGAGGGAAACGGTCTTAAATATGTTTTTTTATTTACCCATTTCCGCATAGTTTTTGATTAAGTCGTTCACTATCATCTCGTAATTAGGACATTTGTGTTTGCCTAAAAAAGAAGTAACGACTTTTCAAAAGAATCCCACGCTGCTGCCTCCACTGACAATAGTTTTTTGAAATGGTTATTGGTTATCATTTTCCTTATTTGCGGTCCCACAAAAATCCCTTCCTTTATTTTTGCTTCTGAAATCTCTGGAAAGATTGTCTTCAAATGATGAAAAGCTTTGCCTTCTTTGTCCAAAACCTTGACAAAGTTTTTGATAAGGGCCGAGCTTGATGTGGAGCGGAGGTAGAATTATTTTTTCCTTCTTTATAAGTGGGGAGTATTTTATATTATCCACCCCAACTTGAACTCGATTCGTTCTGGCCAATCCTTTATGATGTAGTGGTCTTGACGAGCTCGGCTATCCAATTTGCATAGAAAGCAACAGTATTTTGTGTATCCACTTTGTAGACCACATAGCATTCCAACGACTTTAAGATCGGCATATATTTTCCAATCATGTTCTTCGTGTTTGATTAATTTGAGCAATTTTTGCATTATCTCATACGTTTCCTTCGTACTTACTGCATGCGCGATCGGGATAGATGGCTTTTGGTTGCCAATATGAAATAATACGGCCTTTAAACTTAATTTATTGCCGTCTATGAACAATCGCCACTCTTTTGAATCATATGGTTCACCAAAGTGTTTGAATAGACCAGCAATGTCTTTGCAGTAACAAACACTGTCCTCCTTCGTATAGTACTTGGAAAATTGTTCGTGACGAGTTCTATAATATGTTACCTTAACATCGGATGAAACAAATTTAAATTGTTGCGAACGAGAGGCGTGTATTTCAGCCTTTTCCTTTGACAATTCCATATCCCTTATCCAATCATTGAGTTGTGATTGTGACAAAGATTTTCTTTCGTTTTCCGTTTGAAATCCAGTACAACATGATGCCGCGTAATCAGATACTGCTGTTGACAATGTAACTGGAGCCGGAACTAAAGTTAAATTTGATTCTGGCAATGTAGCTTCCGTTGTATTTAGTTCTGGAAATGACACTGTAGATACGCTCGCATAGGTTACTTTTCTAGACTTTCCAACCCCAAGTACTTTGCAAGTTGGTTCCCTCCACTTCATTGGTGTAATAAATTTCATATGTCGCCTAAATAGATAGTTTCAGAAATTAGTCCGCTATGCATTAAAAGGGAGCAAATTCCCAATTTTTACAAAGCACCTTTTTGTTCAGGTTTCCGAAAAAATCAATTCGACTCGACATGTGGTGCGCACAGTATTCGGTGTCCATGGTTTTTCATTGTTTTTGGGCCCAATTCCAAAATACTTATAGTATGTAACTTAAGTTTCAAAGGATTTGAAAACACACGTCGCATCCTTTTAACGATATTTGACCGCAGATGAAACAGAACATATCTGGATCATTTGTACACTCAAACTCTCGCGCCGTTTTATTCATATTATATTTATAAGTATGACGGGTTATAAACTGCAATTATCCGCAACAGTATCCGGCGAGCCTTGCAGATATTATGAAGGAACAAGGCACATGTACTATTATTTGTACTTAGATCAAGTAAAAATTTAAGGGGGCTAAGATACTTGGCTTGGATATCATAAGTGGTTCCAGATTCTGGATCAGGGACTGTTATCAGTCTTAGACCGGCCATAGTGACGAATGTCACGCGTGATTAGTTATCACGTCCTGCACGAGGTGCCCCTGCTTCTACTAATAATGGCGGATCTAGAGAGTACAACTCGATAAAACCCGCACCCCTGAGTCATTGTGCCGAGCTCAGGGGAGGGAGGACCCTGTTAAGGGTCAAGATCGGTACACAACGGTGATGAACTGGATTGTTAGAGGCTTTGATTTTGACTATGTTTAGGAATTGATGACTTTGGGCTGGTAGGTGCGGTATTCTGCCACCTTAGTACGTCGGGGTGAAACCCTATCGAAACGGCTGGTAGGCTAATGCTGCACCTGCCCACGTCCCGTTAAAACCGTGGCGGGCCTCAAGGTACGTTCCGGCTCCGTCGCCGTTAAGTTGGTGGTGTAGGTGCGGTTGAAGATTTTCCCGCTTTGCGTCCGGTCTGGCTCTGAACGCATTACTCATAAGGTAATGCGTCAACCCTCGCGTGGCCTTCCTACGTAGCATAGATAACCACGAGACCGTCGAAGGGCGACTACACGAATCCGCCAAGGATGGGGTGCGGAAGAACAGCGGTTTTGATGGAAATCCGTCAAATCAATCTGCAGCACTCTAAGGCGGCCTCCGCAAATTTGTTGCTCTGCTTTGAAAAAGGCGGAGTGGATATAGTCCTTGTCCAGGAGCCGTGGCTGAATAGTAACAGTAAGCAGTAAGATTTCTGGATTAAGGACTGGAAAATTCAACACCTTGGTGCATGGGGAGGCAAGTAGGCCTAGATCCTGTGTGCTTGTTAAAAAAGAGATTAAAGCTTTTATTCTCTCTAATTTCAGCAATGCTGACGTAACCACGGTCTGCCTCGAGCGAGGAAGTAATGAAATGTGGATGGTCTCGGCGTACATGCCCCACGGCGACGTAGCGGGACCACCACCTGCGATACTGGGCGAAATCACCGCTGAAGCAAGGCGGAGAGGTGTTGGCGTGATCATCGGTGCCGATGCTAATGCCCATCATAGCATCTGGGGAAGCTCGGATACCAACACTAGAGGTGAGTCTTTATTTAATTTTATTGTAGATGAGGGACTTTGTATATGTAAAGGGGGAATGACCCGACTTTTATTACTGCGGTAAGGGAGGAGGTCCTGGACCTCACCCTGGTTAGTAGAGAACTGGAAGGCCGGATATCTGGCTGGAGGGTTCTCAACGATCACTCCTTCTCTGATCACCGATATATTCAGTTCTCGGTGAACAAAGAACGTCCCGGTAAAATATATTTTAGGAACCCTAAAAGTACTAACTGGGACTTGTACTGTAGGAAGCTGGGATAGCTATTGCCTGCGGCGCCTACCGTTAGTTCGGACCTGTCCGAATCTGAGATAGACGTTCTGGTGGAAAACTTCACCTCGGCAAGCAATAGCGCCTTTCAGCTGTCCTGCCCATTGAAAATTTACAGGGAGAAGGGTAAGCCGCCCTGGTGGTCGGATTCTCTTGACGACCTAAGAGCGTCCAGTCGGCGGCTCTTCAACAGAGCCAGGAGGAGTAAATTACCCTCGGACTGGGAGCTCTATAAGGTGAGTCTGGGGATTTATAAATATGAAATAAGGATAGCCAAGCGAGATGCATGGCGAAGCTTCTGCGAAAACGTAGAAGGCTGCAATGAATCCGCGAGGCTTAGAAAAATACTCTCTAGGAATCCCGCTCCTCCGGGGTATCTGCGAGATGATGATGGGGGCTGGTCGATGAGTAGCGAGGAGTCCCTAAAGCTTTTACTGGACAATCATTTTCCCGATGTCCCAGTAGCACAGGGATCTTCGCCTGCATGGTCGGCGGTCGTTGGACATGCAGAAGTGCCTGCCATTCCAATACGGGAAAGTCAAATAACCTGGGCTATAGGGTCGTTCAAGCCCTATAAGTCTCCGGGCCCGGATGGAATCATTCCTGTGCAACTTCAAAAGTCTTTGGGGATTTCCTGCCGCTGGTTGGCCATCATCTATACTAACTGCCTCAGGCTTAACTATATCCGAAAGTCTTGGCACACGGTTAGGGTTATTTTCATTCCGAAGGCCGGCAGAAGCTCTCAGGTATCACCTTAGGATTTCAGGCCAATCAGTCTCTCGTCGTTTCTTCTTAAGACGTTTGAGCGGTTGATTGAACTGTGCCTACGGGAAATGATACCTCGGGGGTTACTGTCGGCTTCACAGCATGCGTACTGCAAGAGCATATCGACGGAAACGGCTCTCCATTCGATTGTAAAGCAAATAGAGGGGTCCCTAGAACACAAAGAGTATGTTCTGGGTGCCTCTCTAGACATCGAGGGGGCTTTTAACAATGTCTTACCAGGGGCAATCGAAAGAGCTCTGGTGGGTTTAAGAGTCCAGGCGGCTCTGGTTGAATTTTTTAGCAAACTTCTATGCGGCAGTATTATCGCAGCGGAGTGGGGAGGGGCCATAATTAAGAGGAAGGTGTGCAGGGGTACGCCACAGGGGGTGTCCTGTCTCCTCTCTTCTGGGTTGTGGTAGTCAACGAGCTTGTTGTGGAGGTGGAAGCCAATGGTTGTCGGGTGGCTGCCTATGCAGATGACCTCGCTATCCTAGTCAGAAGCAAATTTCTGGGCACCGTGCGCGATGATCTGCAGGGCTACCTGGATACTGTGGCTAGGTGGGCTGAATCATGTGGATTGGCGGTCAACCCGGGAAAAACGGAATTGGTTCTTTTCACAAAGAGATATAAGTTGCCCGATTTCAGAACTCCCTGGAGACCCAATGTGGAAGATCGGGCCAGGAAGGCCGCCATTGCCTTGTACTGCTGCAGAGGGGCTATCGGAAAGAGATGGGGACTCTCGCCAAGAGTATTAAACCGATTCTGCTATATGGGGTGCTGGTCTGGTGGAAAGCACTGGACACGGCGAGCACTCCAAAATGTCAGAGTCAGTGCAACGGACGGCGCTGATCTAAGAACAACACCTACCTTGGCAATGAACGTCATGCTGAACATATATCCAGTAGATATTGCGGGAAAGGCGGCCGCGGCAAGGTCGTTGGTCAGGCTTCGTGATATGGGATATGGACTTTCTGACCGCGGACACTCTAGCTTTCTTACCAGTTTCGACTTTATCCCGGACAGAACGGGACTTTTGTCAAGAGCTAAATTTAATCCGCAAGTTTAAGTTGGCTGATCACTGCAGTGTATTCCAAGCGGCAGTTGCTGCGATTAAGGATGCGGTGGATGGAATGCTATCCAGTGCTACTACGGTTAGGGAATTTAACATCTACTCTGATAGCCAAGCAGCTATCAAGGCCTTGAGCTCAACTACAGTGCGATAGAGGGTGGTCTGGGAGTACCTGGCCTCGTTTGCGATTGCATCGAATTATTTTACAACTAAGATTATCTGGGTCCCGGGCCATAGTGATATCCGGGTAACTGTCAAGCGGTTCTCTTAGCCCGCATCGGTACAACTGAACCGGATGCAAATGGCTGTAGGGATTTCGGGATCCTGCTGGCCACCTGTGGATTGCTCCTCCATAGCTGGGCCTCGAGTCAGCTCAGCAAACGTTGGACGGACACCACGTCTTGCAGGGTAGCAAGATCTTTCTGGCAGAAAGTGTATGGCAGGAGGTCTGCTGAAATAATTGGGTTCACTAAGGCTCACCTATCAATGGTCATTGGGGTTTTGATGCGGTACGTCTCAATATACTGGAAACTCCATCCTGCTGCAGCTGTATGGAGGATGATGAGGTGGAATCACCAAATCACTTTATGCTTGATTGCCCAGCTTTTGCCAGAACTAGGCGAAAGTACTTCGGTCGCGACTCACTTGGATCTCCCGAGGATTTATCCAAAGTTGAGATCGGTATCATTCGGAGTTTTATCGTTGCTACCCAACGATTCTCTAAGTAGCTAGATCTAAGTCACCGTTATTTTTAGTGTATGTGGTATCACAACGGACCTTCGTGTTGCCCAAGTGAGCTATCCTTATCAGGGCAGTTACCACCTAACCTATCCTATCCTAAGTAAAAATTTAAGCCTGCCTAGACAAAAAGGTTCACTAGTTCTACAAACACTACCTGCCTTAAAAATATGCTCTTGCTTGAAATGTACCTGGGTTTGAGAAAACGACACTAACAGTTTTTTGTATCTAATAACCCTTCGAAAACCTACCTGCTAACTAACTGATATTCGAATACTAACATATATGTACCAGTAGGGTACTTAAGTATTAAATGGATATATTTACTTGAATGCTTATACCTTTTGTATTAGTCCATCGATTTTGTTGAATGAAAGCTTATTTTTTTTTCAACAAAACAGAGTTTAGAGGGAAAGAAAAATCTGCAAAAAATAAAAAGTTTTCGAGATCCTTCCTCGCAAAGTACAAATTTTTTTATATTTTTGCAAAAAAAATTGAAAAAAAAACAGTAATGAACAATCATTTCAATTTTCTTTGAATCTGCAGGGCCAGCAAATAGTGTTGTATGCACAATTTTATTACCATTTAAAAGCTTCAACCATTTTGGAATTGCTCAATTCGTTCTTGAGATATTATGATTAAGTGAACCCATTAAATACGGTAATTCGTAAATATCTCAAAAACGTTACCATAGAATTAAAAATAACCTTGATTTTCGCAATCAGGGGGTGATTTTACATAGGTATTTCATAAAACGAATTATGCTATGAATGAACCTATAACTGGGACTATAGATCTAGCAAATCGATTCAGTAGTGTTATTAATTTTAATAACAGCTTATATAAGTTTAAGCTTGAATTGTTTTCTAGTTTTAACTAGTCTGTAAGAAAGCATTTAAGCTGTAATCATTGGTGCCGTTTGTCGTATCGCTGTAGTCGTATCCTAACGTAATCAGCTGTTTATCGTTACGACGGTAAACCAAAAAGCAATTGGTTGGCTACGATACGGTTACGACCTTAGCGGCACCAATAATCGATTGCATTGATTCTCATAAAGCTGTGCTCATTGGTGCCGTTTGTCGTATCCCTAACGTAATCAGCTGTTTATCGTTACGACGGTAAACCAAAAACCAATTGGTTCGCTACGCTACGGTTACGACCTTAGCGGCAGCAATAATCGATTACATTGATTCTCATAAGGTTGGTCGAATCAGCTGTTATAAGGTTACCGATACGGTTACCGATAAAGCACCAATGTCTGCAGCTTTAGTTATCGAGATGTAAGAATTGAAGTAGATTATGGTCAGCGCAGAGCATTTCTCAAACACCAAAGGCATGTCGCAACTGGGTGAATCCAATTTCAAGGGGTTGAGTCGCGCAACCCTCTCAAGGGATTGCCAGCGCAATATATAACACATTCTTTTTAACAGCTGACGACTTAGCACATTTACACATCATTGCCCACAGCACGTAAAAATGAAATTTATATTTTTTTTGTGATCGATGTATTTTGAATTCAGTTGCAAAACTGCATTAAAATACAATTCTTCAAAAAAAGTGACTTAGCACATTTTCACATTAAGCTAACGATATGTACAAAGGTACATATTTTGCGGGCTTTCGCGAATTTTTTAAACTTGTTGTCCCATGCAAGTTTTGACACACGATGGCTACAAAATTTACTTCTAATTTCTTGTTTTCGCATTTTAAACAAAATTCCGTCTTAATATGCACAAATTATCAATTAATAATATTTTAATATAGTAGAAATTTACCTTTTTTTTTGCTTCTGCAGGTGGTTCAACACTTTCCAGCTCTTTTTACCTTAATATTTTGATTTTTTTGAATCACTATAGATACCTGTCGCAAATATGTACATGCATAGGCATGCAGCAGGTATTTATTTAGTATATCACTTCACATTTATTTTACACATCCAATAAATTCACAGATTTTTTTTTACCACAAATGCAATAATTCGCCGCTTCACTTAAATCGGGCCGAAAGCAGCGAGCGATGATGGACATAAATAAATAGCAAATAGGCCAAGCTGGCTTGCTTACACTAACACTGTTTCATACTTTTTGTATGCTCTTTTTTTATCGGCTCAACTGAGTGCATGGCGGCTGAGTGCACTACTTACTTATTGACTTTCTTTTTGTGTTTATTTTCTTTACGAAAAAAAATGCACCTCTTCAATTTTCCTTTGCAACGCAAATAGCGCTTTTTACTTTATTTCACACACAATTATGAACTAAAAAAATAAATCAACACTTTTTGAAAACTAGCAGAACGGTTTTTGTTTAACTATTTTAGTTTTGTTATGGGAAAATATAAATTAAAATAAATTAAAATAACCGCACAAAGCACAAACAAACCCACAAGCGCGTCAATGCACGTAAAGCAAAACGAAAAGATGCCAAAACGAATGAATGAATGTGTTTTGTTGAGAAAAAGTTACTCACATCACTATCAAGCGCTGCATCATTTCGCCGCGGTGATCGTGTTGCTAAACAGCTGACAGACGCTGCAAAATTGTTGGATTACGTGTTCCATTTTCTTCTTGTTGGAGTACTCTAACAATACTTCTTTGCAATGCGTTTGCGGACCACCATCAGCCGATCAATGCTCGTTTTTTAACGACAGTGATCACGACACGATGACGATCGAATAGAGTTGCCAAAAGTAAAATATTGCATACAAATAACTGATAATAAAATTGTACTTTGGAAACTCTGATAAAATGCAACAGCGCACTGGTTTTATGTATACATACTATAGTATAGAGAAATATTAGTTTCTTTATTCATGCAAATGGTAAATAAGAGAATATTCGTAGTATAAAATATAAAAGTTGTATTGCCCCTCTTCATTTACTTTCATTTTAAATTAAATTCACTCCGATAATTCTTTCCGACAACACAATTCCTCTTTAGTACTTTGGCATATGATCCTCTGTGGGTGCTCCATGGAGTACTACAGTGAAAGTACTTTGGAATGTACTCTCACGTATGTACTCTATGGAATACTCACAAACAAAGCGAGAGTGGGATCAGCTACTCCTCTCCTAGGACATCGCAATGTTAATTGGAGCACATTTTTTGTATGAATATAGATTAGATTTGGAGCAGTCCTATACTCCCAAAGGAGTATTCCTTACATTATTTATAGAGTACTCGCGTTTTTTGAAGGGGCGGTATTGCACAGAGTTGTATTCACGGTTGCCACATCGGTATTTTCTGCGAGTTATTTAGGCCGTTTATTTTGGTTTGATTCCTTCTATACTCGGCTGATCCGTTTTATACTCTTGCCACTTTTTTCATTGGACGACGTTTTGTCACGCCAATGAACGAAAACGGCCTGCCCATAAAGTATTCCTATCGACATGTTTTTGTTGTTGTAGTGATAAAGTCACTCGCCGAAGGTTTTGAAGAGTGTTATCGATGCTTATGGTCTTTTGTCGGATATAGCTCCGGTACGTTCCGGTAACAAGCACCATTAAGATACAAACCCGGCCATCTCGGAAACGATTTAATACGGCCACATTGAACCTTCTGGGCCATCCTGACCCCCCACCCCTAGTTCCATGAGAAACTTTGGGACACAAGAGCCTCGTTTGCTAAGAAACAGAATTCGGGGTAGGTGAGGTTGACAATTTGGTTAGAGAAGCTAAAAAGCTAAAAGTCTAGTTGAGGGGTCGATTGCTAATACGCTATCAAAATATCGAGAGAGGCGTCAAAAGACGCGTATTGACCTCGACAACAATAATCCGAAAAATTGTATCTCTGTCCGGGGATATTTGCAGTTGAAGTTGGCGATTTCATGTGGTTGTTGTAATGTTGTTGTACCCACAAAAAAAATTGTGAGCATAAGTGTTTTGCGCGGATATAGTTTTGGTCCCCAAACCGGTGTTGGACCCACCCAGGGTAATTTTTTATAAGCGCGGCCAAAGGCCGCCAATGCAGAAAGGTGCTCTGCGCAAAAATACTATGGATTCCACCCACGGTTTCGGAGGGACCCGCGGGTAATTTTTCGGTTGTTCGTTAATATCTTTTGAACGAGTTGAAATTTTTATTTTCCGCCTTCGGATTATTTATATTGATGTCAAGACGCGTCGTTTGACACCTCTCTCGATATTTTTGGTAGCGTATTAACAGTCGACCCCTCAACTAGACTTTTACCCCCAACTTTGCCTATCGACACTATTTGGAAGCAGAGGAAGATGCGGGTGTAGATAGTCTTCATCTGTCTTGGTGGTCCCAAGTGACATCTGTTATAGCGAAACTGAGATAGCTTTCGGAAATTATTACACAACGCTCAAAATCACCTATGCGGTTAATCATCAAAGAAGTCCACACAAATGAGGAACATTTTTGATCGCCATTCAGACCTCTACTTTCAGACGCTTGCGTCCAGTTAACCTATGTTCAGTGGTGTGCTTATGTGAGAAGCCTACAACCCTGCAAAAGCATTTCGATAAAAGCCAACAAAAAGCTTCGTTAATGTGAGGACCCTTTTTGGATAACGACCTTAGCAAACTTTCAAAGGCTATAATTTTAAGAGCCTGCATGTGGAATGTCCGTGATCGACCAAGCAGCATAAACGTGAAACCAAGCGAAGAGAACACGTGCAGGTCTTACGATATAGACTAAGAAAATTATTCTTATCACTAAAATAAGAGGGAACTGTAAGCTCTGATGGGTATTCTGTCTGGACACTGCTTTTTGGCGCCGCATGCTTTTAAATTTGTTCTCGTCACTGAATGCAGATATGGGAAGTGCCGGTTGCAGTAGGCTTACACTGCAGTTATTAGTCGTTCGCTAAACCCAAAGAACTAGGAAAGTTGCAGTTAATGCCATGGAACTGCAATGAGTCGTAGAGTTCATATCCATGCTAAGAGCTTTGTAGTTATGAGTAGGGGCCGTGTAGCTTCCTAGTCGTTCAGACTTTGCAATGAAAGTGCTGGTTATGTTTTTACCGCAAGAACACTCCCCAAAAGCTTCAAGTGTTACGGATATGGGCATTCCTCCGGTGTATTGAATCCGGCACGCCACGGTAGGTACTTTCCCTACTGCCTCGACAATCCACCGGTTATCACTAGCAAATCAAACACAACAAAAAGTTTTCACTGTGCTGTTCAGAATATTATCAGCTTGAATGATTTAATCGGGGATTGCCCGTATTGCTTTTTTTAAATGCATGAAAACATTTATTTGAAGCATTTTTTTAATTTTTTATAATTTATTTAATAATTTGGGAAAAATTTAAACAACGTGACATCAGGACGGACAAGGCGACATATTCTAATCTTTTACAAAATTTTTCCCAAATTATTAAATAAATTATAAAAAATTAAAAAAATGTCTTCAAATAAATGTTTTCATACATTTAAAAAAAGCAATACGGGCAATCCCCGATTAAATCATACAAACAGACGAAATTGGTTAATTCGTTGTAGTTCTATAAATAGAACAAAACAGCAACAATACAATACCAAAGTTTCTTTGAAAACCGCCGTACCAAGCATAGCTTTTAAACACATAATTGCATACGAAGTATGCAATGTGTAAAAGATTAAAATATGCAAAGAGAAGGCAATTGGGAAAAACTTTACAACAACTAAGGCATGACGTAGCTGAATACGTTTGTAACCATTTCAACTATAGTAGGAGTGCGGGTTCGACTCCCACTCCCGGGAGAAAAGGCTTTGAAGAGATTTATCAGCTTGAGTTCAGCATCATTCCATCAATTAAGTAGCGCTTTATCAATACTGAATAGTTACTACAACAAAGGCGGTAGTCACTATATCGTGCATTTTATCAGTTTTTGCATATTCCCCAAATTTATTAAATAAAAATCAATTTATTTTATATTTTGCATTTATTATTGGACTAATATTACACGCGCCGAGACTGTCACAATTTTCATTATAGTAGTTAAACATTTCGAAAGAGTTACAAAATACACACATAAGCTAACCCTTCTTATTGCGAGTATCGATCGTAATAGATAGCCAGATAGCTTAGCGATTAAAGATTCGATCAACATAACTTGATTATATTGCCAAACGGCACTCGCAATAGAGGAAAATTAATTCTATTAATAAAGGGTATTGAAAAAAATATACCTAAATTATTAAATAGTATGATAAGGAAGTTATATAACCCAAATATGATAAAACTAAACATTACTAAAACAATTATTACATATAAAACCAAATTAAATTAGACAAATAAAATAACGACAAAATAATATAAAAAGGCGTACAAAATGCAACATAAATCTATCGAAAATCTTAATTGAAACATAGATCAACTAAGATACATACATTAATGAGTGTAAAACAATAAAAATTTATGGCATAGCACAAATTTGTATTCTATTATATAAATTATATTCTATTTTTAAAATTTTGTTAAAAATTATAAAATTGTTTATATATATGAAAATGCTTATCTATAAATGTGTATGTGTTAACTTGTTTAATAAGTGCAATATGCTAATTAAGATCTATGCAGCAGTGTGTATGGAAGAAATTAGATAATTTTGATTAAGAATAACAGTTTCATGACTTTTAATTTTCACAACCATTTCTTGTTGCTGATAGTGGCGATTGCTTATTGCTGCCGGCAGTCTCGTACATAATCGTTTGTTCTAATTCCACAAAACTTAGCAGCATTATAAATTATAAGCCAATAATTATTAAGCTTTCTAAGAAATTAGCTTACAAATAATTAGTACAACTACAAATATTGTTGACTTCGTTTTTGCGTGATTTTTTTAAATCTAATATGTGAAAAAATAAAGGCAATTGGCAATGGAGTGAACTTTATGCATACGCTACGTAATAAATTAACCGTTTTTCGCACCCTGATTAGTGTTATGTCGTCAAGAGGCAGAATTTGTGACCGTCTTAGCACATTTTGAAGGAGTTGAGCAGCAAACCATGCTGACATCTAATTGCTTGGTGGGTGAAAGCGCAGTTTGACTCTGCTGACTGCTTATACCTATTGAATATGAGGAACAACCGCTGTTTGGCATTTCGTTAAAACCACTGTCGGTTCGATAAAACAAGGCGCGCGTTACATCGGTAACGGCATCAGGATTCTTGCTGTCGTCATTGTAACAAATATCATGTTCATGGGTTGTTACAAGATTTTTTAATTGTTCTCGTGTTTTTTGTTTCTCCTGCTGCTGCTTAAACAATTCATTTTCTTTTACAATCAACTCATCCACAACTGTAATATCGATACGGGGTGCATCCAATGGCGTTTTTGGCATACTTAGTTTTTCTTGTTGCTTTTGCTGCTTATCTGCTTCCATTTGTTCTTCATCATCTAACCAATTAAGGGAAAATGATTGCGATAGATTTTTGCGACTTGCAGAACGTTTTTTTACTGCGTGGCGTACCTGTTGAGCTCGATGAGCTGCAATTGAAATTTTGTGCAGATAACTGAGACACCTGCATATCGTCATCATCACACAACTCGTGTGTATCGTCATGTGCAAAGATATCGTAGTCGTGTGGATTAGTTTCTCGTGCTTGCTGCTGTCTTAAGCATTTAGCGCTGTTTACAACTAATCGACTAACTTTCATATTAAAACTGCTATCAATAGAATGTTGCCCAGCTACTTCATCAGTAGTACAAGAAATCAAATGCAATGGCGAAGAACTGCGGTCAGGTGTGAAGTTTCCACTACCATCACTTTTGCCACCTTTAGCGCAAGCTAACGAAAGGTCACTTAAAGTAGTTGCTTCACTTTGATTCAAGGCACTACATCGATAACTATCCTTTTCCACAGTTGCCTCTTTTGATTGTCTTAATAGTGGCTGTTTATCTAGACAACGCCTACTCGTCGATTGCTTCACGGGTGGATGTATAGGTGACAGTGGCTCGGCATCAGAAAGATTTTCTACAAATGTATGTATTCTTGATTTTAATGCACTACGATTACTTTGTGGTGACTGTGGCGAGTTAGACAGGCAATCATATGCTGAAATTGGCGATAGCGAGCCGAAAGAACTCTTGTCTAATGAATCTGATAGTTTACCAATAATGGCAAATTGTACGTGATGTGCACTGCCACCTGTTGAAGATGGACTTGAATTTGAAAGTGACATTTTAGTTTTAGCTTCTCGTGTTGGTGTTCTACCCCCTTCTTCTCCGATTACTACAATATTATTTATATCGAACAGTTTACGTCGCAAAGACATGTCCTTTGTTTCGTGAAAACTAAGGCTGTTAGTATCGCTGCTCAAGCGCATTTGTGTGTCCATATCACACACGTAACGATCTGCAACACTTAAGTGCGGTTGAAAATATGGCATAAGCGCTTCTTCTAATGCACGCGGCAATATCACAGGCAACGTTAATTCAGTTTGTGTGCCACAATCACGTATGCGTCTTCCAGGTTTTGTTATTGGTGTATTGCTATTTAATTCGGATAGTATAATACGTTGACTGCGCAAAGGGCAATCGACGGGACTTGGCACAATTTGATTCTCCTTGAAGTATGAACTTATCGCCGATTGTGCTTTTGCTTCATATTCAGGATCAGGCGAGTCGTGAAATTGTGTTTCGTGTGGTTCAACATTTGCCGGCTGCAGCGAAGATACTTCATCGATATTCCATTCGAACTGTGTAGATGATAATTGTGGCGTTGTTGGGCGTTGAAACAATGATGGACTGTGTGAATAGACTTAAATATATAACAGTTGACAAGCATTTAACCCCACCATCCACTTACCTTGCAATTAATGGCAATGCAGCCGTTCCGCCAAGACAGGTTCAAAGGGATTTCTTATGCGATGAAAACGCTTTGGTGGTGGCGTATTACTGGATGTGGAATATGATATTTGTTTGGATGAAGTACTTGAAATACTACTGAAGGTCGTTGACATATTGCAATTAGGCGGTTTACTGGGCGTTCTTGGATTCAGCATCTTTTTTTGACATCTACTTCCACCAGATGTTGTAATCTTTTCAACGCTTTCACTGCTTAATTTTGTTGCAGCTTTTCCACTCATCTGTATTGATGAATATAATTTGATTGGTGTGCGTATCTTTTCCAACTCCATTTTACGTAATTGCTACGTAAATAAAAATATTCTATGATAAAAATTCGCGGAATCTGCGCGACAGTCAAAATTCGAAAAACTTGCAAACGAAATAAAATTTCCCTAACAACCGTTGGCTGTGATTTTGGCATGGAAATTAAGCTTGAACAAACAAGCACAGGGTACTCGGTTGAAAGAATTTACAATTCTGATCAATTGAACACTCAACAGTTCATACTTAAGGGCCAATTAAACCTCCTTAGCCCTAACGCCATAGTCGTAACCATACCCATATCCACAACCATCTACAATTAATGTCCCTTAACTTAAGGCCGTGACACAATGACATTTTTCATATAGATGCATTTAACACAAACTTATACATTGCAAGAAACTTCAGACTTAGCAATTGATGTTTATTACGCCTCGCCCACTCACATACAAAATTTCGCGAAGCACTGTTGTAAACATTCCCCTATACAACAAAAATACTTGCTAACATATTTTGTGTCGTAATCGATTGTTATATTGCAATTTTCAATTCCGAAAATTGTTAGAAATTTTACCAAGCAGTGGGAAAAATAATTTCACTTGCAAAGTGTGCCGACACCCTTGGCCAAAGCAAATGTCAAATTCTTCTTCTTATGATTTGCTTGGAACAAAATTTGGGAGATGGCTACTTTTCAATATCAGATGGCGCCAGTGTTGCTCATTCTACCGTTCTACATAAAAATACGTGCAATCTACTCGTAATGCATAAGCTTGTGTAAACTCATCTATACGAAAAACTGCTTATGTGTCGGAGCTATTAAAAATCGTGAAAATTTCATAGAAATGAAGAAAACGCAAAAAATTGTAAACATATTCAACAAAAAATAAGTCTCTTAGTCATAACGTATCCAAAACAATGAATAAAATCTACAAAGAGTTATTAAATTCACAAACTCAAATAATTTTAGGTTATGGACATGGCGAGAAACCAAAAACTAATTGGTTGGCTATGGTATGGTTATCGCATTAGCGTTATGATATGGCACCATTAATGGATTACATTGATTTCTATAAGGTAGGTTCGATCAGCTGTTTTATCTGGTTATGGTTTTATGGTTATAAGTCACCATTAATTGGCCCTTTACGTCGAATAACTAGAGCTTACGCTTCTTCTCGAACACAAGCGGGATTTTCGAGACCCGAGAAATCGAGAACTCGACTTCTCGCGAGATTCTTGTGTCTCGAAGTACCCGTAAATCTCGCGAGCTTTTCGACATTCTTACTTAATCGCAGTATGCACAGTATTTATACACTTGGTTTTTTTTTACTTGTGATTTTTGTTGATTATATTGCTTCCAATGACATTTAACTCAAAACAAATTTAGTATACAAATAATTTTGTTCGCAATATTTTATTTTTCAACGAGACATCAAGAACACGGCTTCTCGCGAGATTCTCGAGTCTCGAATTACTCGTAAGGCTCGCGAGATCTCGAATCTCGAATTTCTCGTAAGGCTCGCAAGATTCTCGAATTACTTGTAATACTCGCGATCTTCTAGACTTTCAATTCAGTCGCATGTTCGAGAAATCGTAAGCTCCACGAATAACTGATCATACGATTTTCCCACTATATTCATCATTGGCAAGGTGACTTATCCATAACCAGATAAAACAGCTGATCGAACCAACCTTGTGGAAATTAATGTAATCGGTTAATGGTGCCATACCATAACGCTAAAGCCATAACCATATGCCCATATAATAGCCAACCAATTGGATTTTAGTTTTTCGCCATATCCATAACCTAAAAATATTTGAGTTGGAGAATTTATTATGTTTTTGTAGATTTTATTAATTGTTTTGGATACGTTTTGACTAAGAGACTTGTGTTTTGTGGTATGTGTTTGTAATTTTTTGCGTTTTCTTGATTTTTACGAAATTTTCACGATTTTTAGGTTAAGGCACCAATAACTGATGACAATTTGATATGGATAAGTAAAAATATGGCCATGACTATGGCGTTATGTTAAGAAGTTTAATTGGCCCTTAAGACCGTCTTTAAGCTGGAGACATTGGTGCGTTTGTATCGGTACCGTATCGGTAACTTTTAACAGCTGATTCGACGACCTATGAGAATCAATGCAATCGATTATTGGTGCCGCTAAGGTCGTAACCGTATCGTAGCCAACCAATTGGGTTTTGGTTTACCGTCGTACGATAAACAGCTGATTACGTTAGGGATACGGATACAGCGATACGACATACGCACCAATGACTTCGGCTTAATTGGTACCGTATGTCGTATCGCTGTATCCGTATCCCTAACGTAATCAGCTGTTTATCGTTACGACGGTAAACCAAAACCCAATTGGTTGGCTACGATACGGTTACGACCTTAAGCGCCAAATACACGACACGAACATTTCCGCGAACATTCCCGTTATGTCATGTTTCTGCGAACTTTTCTGTCGTGTATGGTGGTGTTTGCCAGTTCGCGCAAATGTTCGCCAAAAACCAAAATATTTTAATTTTTGGCGAACATTTGCGCGAACTGTTCGTGCGTGTATGGCGAAATAGCTCATAATCGTACTAATGTCTGAACGGAACAGACGTGCGCGGAAAAGTAAAATGGACAATAAAAAATTTCTGAGTGAATTTATTGAATAACTGCTCGTTTTTTAAACCATTCTTTGCACCAAATTCTTTTTTTGCGATCTCTCTCTTTTTTTACGATTAATTGCCACAGCGAGCAATATTGCTGCAGCACAATTGTTGTCCGTATTCATCGCTGTCTGAAAGAGAATTAATGTTCGGCCAAATGTTCATATGGTGTATGGCCAAAGCTGCGAACAAGATTGCGGAATGTTCGCGGAAATGTTCCTGTCGTGTATTTGGCGCTTTAGCGATTTAATCGATTGCATTGATTCTCATAAGTTTGGTCGAATCAGCTGTTACCGATACGGTTACCGATAAAGCACCAATGGCTCCAGCTTTACGGCGTGCTATGGCATTCAGGGCTCGCAACTGATAATTATCAGTTAAAGCGAAACATTTTTTTATATACAATACTTCCGATCAAAACGGTTGAATAAATTAAGCAAATATAATGACTGATTACTGATTGTTGATTGAAACATTTATGTTCCCTGAATATACCCAAAGGCACGAGAGAAAATCTATACACTTAATATATGAGTAACGACATAAATAAAACAAAACTTCCCAAACCCATATTAAGTTAGACCATGAACCGAACATTCAGTTTTGTGTGCTCAGTCACATTCTGTAAATTGCATGTCCAAAATCCCAGAAGATATTGCAAATTTTCGCTTTGATACACCCACCTAAGGCTCGGTTGCCATAATCTACTATCAAAGAGGATAGATATATCATGGACACTATTTTGGATACTCGGGTTTCACACACGGGCAAAAAACTTGAGGCCATAAAAAAGTACAGGACATTAAGTTTGACCTTTTGACTATCCGATCTGATGATTTTAAAAATCAAGAAAGTTGATAGCAAGTTTTTGCAGAACTTCGAAACGTAAAAAACGTCGATCTTTACACTTTTCCAAGCGATAACCTCGATTTTTTTTTATTTTTTCGATAAAATTTTGAGGCATCGCTGAAACGCTATGGAATTTAAACTGAATGTTGTTTTTGAGACGGGTATTCTAAGAGTATGACCAAAATTAATGTGCCCCTCCAATACTCAAAACTATCATCAATCAAAGTAGCGATACTTTTTTTTTGCCCTTTTCAATATTGCCAGTTTTTTGCTTATAGCTTTTTGAGGCAACTGAGTATTGAATTATTGGATTATGCACGATAATAGCCTATCAGGGACTAAAATACCTGGGGCTTCAAATTCGATGTGCCCCATGGTTCAACTATATACAGGTTGGCTCATCTGTAAAGCAACAAAATATGTCTGTTCAAATTGTCAAAATCTGTGTATTGGTGTTGGTGCGAATGGTATGGAATGGAAACATAAAACTTAGCAGTTTTTGTATGTGTAAGTAAAATGTTGCCAATGTGTTGGTTTCATTTTGAGTTTGCCATCTCCTTTTGACAATCCCTTCGACCATGCAATGACATAAATAAAATCAGCTGATGAGATGAGCCAACCTGTACATAATTGAACCATGGATGTGGCCCTTTCAGTTTTGAAGGTAGAGGCAGAAAAGTGGAAGCACTTGGTTGCGTAAATTTTTTTCAGGAGCATGTTTTTTGTGGGCACAGCTACAATTTTACTTTTATCACTTCATACCCGTTTGTTAATTTTTTCTCTACACCATAGTAGTATATCATCAACTGCCTGATCTTGGAATATTCACGCAAGGAAAGTTATTGATGTTTGTACATGGGGCAAATATAAGAAGTTTCCGACAAAAATTGGCAATCGTCAAATAGTGTAGATATTTTGAAACAGGTTTTATTTAAAAGTAAATGAAAAGAAACACAAATTTGGTACAAAAATTATTTTTTTCTACACTTTTTGACGATTGCCAATTTTTGGCGAAAATATCGTATATTTGCCCCATGTACAAACACCAGTAACTTTCCTTGCGTGAATATTCCAAGATGAGTAAAAATTAGCAAACGGGTATGAAATATTTGACGGTTACCCGGTTTCATATTTTTGCCGATATCTCTAAAACCGGGTTTCGGGTATCAACAAAATTTTACCTAAATATACCTCACATACATATATACATCCTGATAAAATTTCAACACAATCGGTTAAGAAGTTTTTAAATAAGTAACAAAATTTAAGGTTTGCGGGTTTATAATTTTATCAATATCTCCAAAAACGGATCTCGGGTATTAAAACTGTTTTACTTAAACATACTTCGTTCAAATATCTATATGTATTTAAAGTTTCAAAAGAATCGGTAGAAAGGTGTTAAAATAAATAGGGGGACTCATGATAGCATATAAACTTATAAGGTGTAAAATTATATCCATTTACACACGCGGTTATATGAACACACCTAGTAATACTCTTGATAAACTTGATTGTTTTTCAGCTGTATTATTTCCAAAAAAAATTTTTTGATTGTTATACAAATTAAAAAATACCAAGATTAAGTGTAAAATCAAAACTAAAACGCCTTTACTTGCTGATGTTGGAGATTTTTGATGAAAATGCCGTCTATAATGTCTGCAAGGTTGCATTCCTTTGAGTTTACCGCGTTTACACAATGAAATGTGCGCGTAAATTTATACAAATCGTGTAAATGATTTTTCATACAAAATTTGACAGCTCCTGCGTAAACTAGATAAATTTATACGTTTACACACGTTATAAGGCATTTATACGGTTACATGAGTCCCCCTAATGTGTTGCAAACTTTGCAGTAAAAAATATACGGCGGTTATTCGGTTTTATATTTTTACCGACATCTACAAAACCGGGTCTCATGTATCAAAAAAATGTTACATGGCTAACAGCTGCATATATCTCCATATTTTGTTAAAATGTCGATATAATCGGTACAGAAGTGTTGAAATAAATGTATATTTAACATTGCGACCTCAATTTATCTATATTTTGCTCGATCTTTTGACTATATCTTTTTGAGGCATAATGTAAGACGACTAACGGCGATGCACTATAGCTCCAATTTACCCCTCAATGTTCCTAACAAAAACATATTTGTGTGATACAATGTTTCAAACAAAATTTTTTTCTCCAAAAAAACCAAAGTTTGGCGGATTTCCCCATATACATATCTATCCTCTTTGACACTACTGAGAAACACATAAGGGCGTCTTTGGCGGGTATCACACGGTGAGGCAATCCTGTCAATACCGGATCACAATCCATGTTGAAGCATTTCAACATTTCTATATATTTTGCGATCTGGACCACGACCCATCAGTATTTCATGCTAAACGTTCATGTTGAATATTAAGCATGAAAATCTTATGGAAATACTGATGGATACTGGTCTGGATCGCAAAATATTTAGAAATTGATCGCGATTCAGCATTGAAAACATATGCCGCATCGTTTGACACTCCCTTTTTTAAATATGTCATCTCAGTGAGGGATCACTAAATGATGATCTTCAAGTGATTTCTGCTTGAATGTCAAGTAAAAAGAGCGATCAGTCAGTTAGCATAGACTTGACTTGATAACTGCCATCTTTGGTTCTGTTTAATTAGCTTTGCACGTAACTGATTGCCCAACATATAGAAGTTCTTGATTCGACTTAAAAGTCTGTTGATTTTTTATTTGATTTGACAGTCGAACTAGTTTGAAAACTGAAGCTACATCCCATAGTACAGGTCTACAAGTAGGATATGTAGCAGCGCGCACATACACAGCCACGCTCACCTGTTCTTGTTCGTTTTTGTGTGGATGCTATTTGGCACTGTTGTACTTCTTAGGTCCAAGAAAAGTGTAGTAGCTGCTAACGGAACTGTAAAATTTTTATTGCAAAATTACAAAGAAATATCCCTATTTACTTTCAAATGAGCACTTAATTACATCTCTCTTTAAAATCCATATGTTTGGACAATTTTAATTAACAAATTGTGATACTTTATTACCGGGCACGATTGCTAAGACACGACCAAAACCGTCGAGGGGGTATTAATAGACGCGTTTTTGCCTCGCTTCCAATAATTCGAATACTTTTTCGCCTTTGAACTATAGATAACAGGACAAAAGGCGTCTTTTTGTGTCTTTTTTCCACATTTTTGGACGGGTTATTGCAGTCGACCTCGGTTTCAAAATGTTTTTCGCGGAGAACTTTTGAACGGGTAGAAAAACTTAGCACTCGCGTTTCTATTCTTAATGCTGCTATAACTACGCGTCCTCAGATACCCCAATTCAAGACTTCTGTATAATTTTCTGTAGGACGCATATATATATTTTCAAACTAAATTCGTAAAAAAAATTTACCATCACGGCAACCCATATCTGATATTCCGCTCCTTTTTTGTTTCCCTGCGTCGCTTTCCACGACAGCAACCCCGCTAATTTTGACACTTCGTTCAGTGTCAAACACATGTTCCACGCAGGTTCCACTGAGTTCCACACTAGTTTGACACTGACTGAAGTGTCAAACGGCAGTGTGTTAGAAAGAGAAAAGAATTGTTTCCTTCTCATACATATCATACTTGTAAACCTGTACTATGTTCATGACTTTTACATTGCTGTCGTGAAAAAGGTAACGCATGCGCTCTCTCAAAATAGTGTACGTGTGACTCGCTTTCTCGCTCTTACCTATTGTGTTTTCGACATTGCTTCTCGCTCGATGTTATTTACATTTTTAAGTTACTTCATTAGGTATGTTTTCGTTATCGCTAACCAAAACATATGCAACAACAACAACACGGGTAACTGGCCTATCGGTTACCCGTACCGGTTACCTTCTGACAACCCTTCAAAAAACGCGAGTACTCTATAAATAATGTAAGGAATACTCCTTTGGGAGTATAGGAGTATTCCAAAACTAATCTGTGTTCATACAAAAAATGTGCTCCAATTAACATTGCGATGTCCTAGGAGAGGAGTAGGTGATCCCACTCTCGCTTTGTTTGTGAGTATTCCATAGAGTATGTTACGGTCTGCTGTTATGGTCTACGGTTACGGTCCACTTGGGAGCATTTTCGCGCGAACACACCTAGTGACTGGTGATGGGGCGAAAGTTGCGATACAAAAGTATCGAAAACAAGAAAAGACAGATCTGCGATCACTAGGAAAAAATTGGAATGAAGTTTCCGGAAAAAGTGTGATTGGCTGCAGCTAAAATTGAGGCGGCCTGGCGATATATAAAAGAAAAGGGATCGTGTAACATCGGTTGACACAACTTCAATAGCAAGGCGCCAACTGCTTTATTAACATTATTGCTACGTCAACTGCACATCCCCACTTATATTTAACGAATCGCCAAACACCCTAGCCGGCTGTGCACGTATTCAACGAGCATTGTGGAAGAACCAAAAGACTGCAACGAGGAATTGCAGACCCAACTACTAGAAGAACAAACAAGTGGGAATAAACCTTATCACGGTGGTGTCGTGTTGACACAAGCGCAACGTATATAATATCTAGTGAAGTAGGTCGGCGTTTCACAGCCACACTTAGTGAGGAAAGTGTTAGTGATTCCAATACGGATTCGGACGGCACTGAGCTAAATGTTGATGATAACCATTGCAATCCGAAGATAAACCCCTTTCTCTACGTTACGAAGTACCCTACCACCTTCGGAAAAGCGTCCGACCACCAATTCCGCCTCCAGGGCCAGCAGTACGCTGCCGCGTAATACAACTAACGTCAAAATGGCCAAGTCATCCAGTTCGTAAAGGCCAGCACGAAGCTTTATCGCCACCAGGTTCATTCGATTACCTCGGGCCAGAGTGTTGCGCTCTGCCCACCAACAGTACCAACACGGCGCGCCCAAGACCGCGCACCACAACCAACAAAAGCGTCGGCTTCACCGGCAAAGTCAACTTCACCAGCGACAACACGCCGGCAGAGACCCATGGTACGTACTCTGTCGGCCATGTAAGTACCAGCAAGGTATAACTTTAGATATAATTACCCTACAAAAAATTCTGGTCATGAAACTTACCCACGCCCATGCAAATGTGACTAGGAATATGACCTATGACTGTATAATAACTAGTCAAACGGCGTGGAATGACGAGAGCATTTTTGCAGGGTAGTTAAAGGAACTTCCAAGTGGTACTTAGAGGGTTTTATACAGCCCGGGTAAACCATTCGACAAGGATCGATCTTTTTTCGTCAAAATTACGACATTTTTTTAAGAATTATCAACATAAAAGATGAAAGGATAGTTTAACTTATTATAGAAAAAAAAGTTACACATAAATGATTTCCACTATTTAAGTTTAGCTTGTATTGATTATCTAACCAAAAGAATTACTACATGAACACTTATGTTTTGCAACTTGACAAGATATTAAGGAATGCAACAAAAGTTTAATATGCAAAATTATTTACACATTTTAAAGGTTTGTTCACAAATAAACGGGCAGTTTTGTCTCAGTCAGGTTAAGCAGCAATTACCTGTTAGAACGCTCAAAAATAATTCAAACATACTCCGTTTATATGATTTTAATAATCGGGGATTGCCCATATTGCTTTTCTAAATGTATGAAATCATTTATTTGAAGCAATTTTTTAATTTTATAATTTATTTAATAATTTGGGAAAAATTTAAACAACGTGACATCAGGACGGACAAGGCGACAGCTGTTTCGATTATACCTTGTAAATCTCTTCAAAGCCTTTTCTCCCGGGAGTGGGAGTCGAACTCGCACTCCTACGATAGTTGAAATGGTTGTAAACGCATTCAGCTACGTCATGCCTGTTGTAAAGTTCTTCCCAATTGCCTTCTTTTTGCATATTTTAATCTTTTACACATTGCATACTTCGTATGCAATTATGTGTTAAAGCTATGCTTGGTACGGCGGTTTTCAAAGAAACTTTGGTTTTTGTTGCTGTTTTCGTTCTATTTATAGAACTGCAACGAATTAACCAATTTTGTCTGTTTGTATGATTTTAATAATCGGGGATTGCCCATATTGCTTTTCTAAATGTATGAAAACATTTATTTGAAGCAATTTTTTAATTTTATAATTTATTTAATAATTTGGGAAAAATTTAAACAACGTGACATCAGGACGGACAAGGCGACAGCTGTTTCGATTATACCTTGTAAATCTCTTCAAAGCCTTTTCTCCCGGGAGTGGGAGTCGAACTCGCACTCCTACGATAGTTGAAATGGTTGTAAACGCATTCAGCTACGTCATGCCTGTTGTAAAGTTCTTCCCCATTGCCTTCTTTTTTGCATATTTTAATCTTTTACACATTGCATACTTCGTATGCAATTATGTGTTAAAGCTATGCTTGGTACGGCGGTTTTCAAAGAAACTTTGGTTTTTGTTGCTGTTTTCGTTCTATTTATAGAACTACAACGAATTAACCAATTTTGTCTGTTTGTATGATTTTAATAATCGGGGATTGCCCATATTGCTTTTCTAAATGTATGAATCCCCGATTATTAAAATCATACAAACAGACAAAATTGGTTAATTCGTTGTAGTTCTATAAATAGAACGAAAACAGCAACAAAAACCAAAGTTTCTTTGAAAACCGCCGTACCAAGCATAGCTTTAACACATAATTGCATACGAAGTATGCAATGTGTAAAAGATTAAAATATGCAAAAAAGAAGGCAATTGGGAAGAACTTTACAACAGGCATGACGTAGCTAAATGCGTTTACAACCATTTCAACTATCGTAGGAGTGCGAGTTCATACTCCGTTTATTTGTGAATGCATCTTATATACATTATATTGAACAAAACTCTTTAAATATAAATAAAATTGTATTCAGCAATTTACGAGTATAATTCCATTTACCTAATACCTACCTAAGCATTAGCTTTACAAAAAAAAACAAGTAAGGACGGGACTGTCTTCGGCTGTGCCGAAGACTTCATACCTTGCATGAATTGGGCTGAACAATAATCTTATGCCGTTCGTAATCTCCGAATAATCGGATGTATAAGATAAGAAATATATAATGAACAGATCTACATACCTAAACGATTTTTAAGATAAATATAAAATAAAAAATAGGTAGGTACTATGTGTGAGGATGCAAAGTTTCAGGTTTTTTGTGGTCTGCGTGTAAAAACTATGACTACGAATCACGTATATAAACAATATATGACGTAAACGTAACTATTTGATGAAATTTGATGAATTTTGAAGCTTCTAGCCGTAAAAAAGGGGCACAAAAATATAGTTTATATGGGGTATATAATATATATACAACCGATCTCTATGATTTTTTCAGACAACAATATATGCTATATGTGTAAGCATTTGGTGAAACTTGAAGCTTCTAGCTGTTAAAACGGGGCAGAAATTGCGCAAAGTTTCTTATCTGAACAATCGGTTGTATGAGATATATACTATATATACCACCCATCTCAATGAATTTTTTAGACAACAATATATGCTATACACGTAAGCATTTGGTGAAATTTGAAGCTTCCAGCTGTTATAATGGGAAAGAAATTGCGCAAAGTTTCTTATCTCAACAATCGGTTGTATGAGATATATATGTACTATATATACCACCGGTCTCTATGATTTTTTCAGACAACAGTATATGCTATACACGTAAACATTTGGTGAAATTTGAACATATCTAAACAATTTTTAAGATAAATATGAAGCATTCGGTGAAATTTGAAGCTTCTAGCTGTTAAAATGGGGCTAAAATTGCGAAAATATATATATATATACTATATATATACTATACACACCACCATATATATACTATATATACCACCGATCTTTATGATTTTTTCAGACAACAATATATTCTATATACGTAAGCATTCGTTGAAATTTGAAGCCTCTAGCTCTTAAAATAGGGCAGTAATTACGAAAAGTTTCTTATCTGAACCATCGGTTGTGGGGGATATATACTATATATACGACCGATCTCATCAATTTTTTCAGGCAACAATATGTGCAATATACGAAATTATATGGTGAAGTTTGAAGCTTCAATCTGTTAAATTGAGTAAGATATGACAAAAATCCTCTTTTTCTGAAAAATCGGTTGTATGGAGGATATATGCTATAGTGGTCCGATCCGGCCGGTTCCGACAAATGTCTAATCGTACACCCAAATACACCCGCTCACCAAATTTTATCAAGATATCTCAAAAATTGAGGGACTAGTTTGCATACAAACAGACAGACGGACAGACGGACATGGCTAAACCAACTCAGCTCTTCAACCTGATTATTTCGGTATACTTAATGTTGGGTCTATCTATATTCCTTTAAGGACTTACAATTTTGGGTTTCGTGACGAAATTAATATACCATTTCATTTTCATGAAAGCTATAAAAATAGGTAGGTACTTTGTGTGAGGATGCAAAGCTTCACGTTTTTTGTGGTCTACATGTAAAAACTATGACTATGAATCACGTCTTTCAAAAATATATGACCTAAACGTAACTATTTGATGAAATTTGATGAATTTTGAAGCTTCTAGCCGTAAAAAAGGGCCAAAAATGACAGTTTATATGAACAATATAATATATATACCACCGATCTCTATGATTTTTTCAGACAACAATATATGCTATATGCGTAAGCATTTGGTGAAATTTTAAGTTTCTAGCTGTTAAAACGGGGCAGAAATTGCGCAAAGTTTCTTATCTGAACAATCGGTTGTATGAGATATATACTATGTATACCACCGATCTCAATGATTTTTTGAGACATCAATATATGCTATACACGTAAGCATTTGGTGAAATTTGAAGCTTCTAGCTGTTAAAATGGGGCAGAAATCGCAAAAAAAAATATATATACTATATATATACTATATATACCATCATATATATATTATATATATCACCGATATCTATGATTTTTTGACACAGCAATATATACTATATACGTAAGCAATCGGTGAAATTTGAAGCTTATAGCTGTTAAAATGGGGTAGAAATTGCGAAAAGTTTCTTATCTGAACAATCGGTTGAATGAGATATATACTATATATACAACCGATCTCCATGACTTTTCAGACAACAATATATGCCATATACGTAAGCATTCGGTGAAATTTGAAGCTTCTAACTGTTAAAAAGGGGCTAAATTTGCGAATATATATATATATATATAATATATATATATACTATATATACCACCATATATATACCACCGATCTCAATGATTTTTCCAGACAACAATATATGCTATACACGTAAGCATTTGGTGAAATTTGAACATATCTAAACGATTTTTAAGATAAATATAAAATAAACAAGTAAGAACGGGACTGTCTTCGGCTGTGCCGAAGACTTCATACCTTTCATGAATGGGGCTGAACAATAATCTTATCCCGTTCGTAATCTCCGAATAATCGGATGTATAAGATAAGAAATATATAGTGAACAGATCTACATACCTTAACGATTTTTAAGATAAATATAAAATAAAAAACAGGTAGGTACTTTGTGTGAGGATGCAAAGTTTCAGGTTTTTTGTGGTCTGCGTGTAAAAACTATGACTACGAATCACGTATTTCAAAAATATATGACGAAAACGTAACTATTTGATGAAATTTGATGAATTTTGAAGATTCTAGCCGTAAAAAAGGGGTCAAAATGACAGTTTATATGAAGTATATAATATATATACGACCGATCTCTATGATTTTTTCAGACAACAATATATGCTATATACGTAAGCATTTTGTGAAATTTGAAGCTTCTAACTGTTAAAACGGGGCAGAAATTGCGCAAAGTTTCTTATCTGAACAATCGGTTGTATGAGATATATACTATGTGTACCACCGATCTCAATGATTTTTTCAGACATCAATATATGCTATACACGTAAGCAGTTGGTGAAATTTGAAGCTTCTAGCTGTTAAAATGGGGCCGAAATCGTAAAAAAAATATTATACTATATTATACTATATATACCATCATATATATATTATATATATCACCGATCTCTATGATTTTTTGACACAACAATACATACTATATACGTAAGCAATCGGTGAAATTTGAAGCTTATAACTGTTAAAATGGGGAAGAAATTGCGCAAAGTTTCTTATCTGAACAATCGGTTTGTATGGGATATATACTATATATACCACCGGTATCTATGATTTTCTCAGACAACAATATATGCTATACACGTAAGCATTTGGTGAAATTTGAACATATCTAAACGATTTTTAAGATAAATATAAAATAAACAAGTAAGAACGGGACTGTCTTCGGCTGTGCCGAAGACTTCATACCTTTCATGAATGGGGCTGAACAATAATCTTATCCCGTTCGTAATCTCCGAATAATCGGATGTATAAGATAAGAAATATATAGTGAACAGATCTACATACCTTAACGATTTTTAAGATAAATATAAAATAAAAAACAGGGTAGGTACTTTGTGTGAGGATGCAAAGTTTCAGGTTTTTTGTGGTCTGCGTGTAAAAACTATGACTACGAATCACGTATTTCAAAAATATATGACGAAAACGTAACTATTTGATGAAATTTGATGAATTTTGAAGATTCTAGCCGTAAAAAAGGGGTCAAAATGACAGTTTATATGAAGTATATAATATATATACGACCGATCTCTATGATTTTTTCAGACAACAATATATGCTATATACGTAAGCATTTTGTGAAATTTGAAGCTTCTAACTGTTAAAACGGGGCAGAAATTGCGCAAAGTTTCTTATCTGAACAATCGGTTGTATGAGATATATACTATGTGTACCACCGATCTCAATGATTTTTTCAGACATCAATATATGCTATACACGTAAGCAGTTGGTGAAATTTGAAGCTTCTAGCTGTTAAAATGGGGCCGAAATCGTAAAAAAAATATATATATACTATATATATATACTATATATACCATCATATATATATTATATATATCACCGATCTCTATGATTTTTTGACACAACAATACATACTATATACGTAAGCAATCGGTGAAATTTGAAGCTTATAACTGTTAAAATGGGGAAGAAATTGCGCAAAGTTTCTTATCTGAACAATCGGTTGTATGGGATATATACTATATATACCACCGGTATCTATGATTTTCTCAGACAACAATATATGCTATACACGTAAGCATTTGGTGAAATTTGAACATATCTAAACGATTTTTAAGATAAATATAAAATAAAAAATAGGTAGGTAATCTGTGTGAGGATGCAAAGCTTCACGTTTTTTGTGGTCTGCATGTAAAAACTATGGCTACGAATCACGTATTTCAAAAATATATGACGTAAACGTAACTATTTGATGAAATTTGATGAATCTTGAAGCTTCTAGCCGTAAAAAAGGGGTCAATATGACAGTTTATATGAAGTATATAATATATATACCACCGATCTCTATGATTTTTTCAGACAACAATATATGCTATATACGTAAGCATTTTGTGAAATTTGAAGCTTCTAACTGTTAAAACGGGGCAGAAATTGCGCAAAGTTTCTTATCTGAACAATCGGTTGTATGAGATATATACTATATATACCACCGATCTCAATGATTTTTTCAGACAACAATATATGCTATACACGTAAGCATTTGGTGAAATTTGAAGCTTCTAGCTGTTAAATGGGGTAGAAATTGCGAAAAGTTTCTTATCTCAACAATCGGTTGTATGAGATATTATGACTATATATACCACCGTCTCTATGATTTTTTCAGACAACAGTATATGCTATACACGTAAACTTTGGTGAAATTTGAACATATCTAAACAATTTGTTAAGATAATATGAAGCATTCGGTGAAATTTGAAGCTTCTAGCTGTTAAAATGGGGCTAAAATTGCGAAAATATATATATATATACTATATATATACTATATATACCACCATATATATACTATATATACCACCGATCTTTATGATTTTTTCAGACAACAATATATGCTATATACGTAAGCATTCGTTGAAATTTGAAGCCTCTAGCTCTTAAAATAGGGCAGTAATTACGAAAGTTTCTTATCTGAACAATCGGTTGTGGGGGATATATACTATATATACGACCGATCTCATCATTTTTTCAGGCAACAATATGTGCAATATACGAAATTATATGGTGAAGTTTGAAGCTTCAATCTGTTAAATTGGTAAGATATACAAAAATCCTCTTTTTCTGAAAAATCGTTGTATGGAGGATATATGCTATAGTGGTCCGATCCGGCGGTTCCGACAAATGTCTAATCGTACACCCAAATACACCCGCTCACCAAATTTTATCAAGATATCTCAAAAATTGAGGGACTAGTTTGCATACAAACAGACAGACGGACAGACGGACATGGCTAAACAACTCAGCTCTTCAACCTGATTATTTCGGTATACTTAATGGTGGGTCTATCTATATTCCTTTAAGGACTTACAATTTTGGGTTTCGTGACGAAATTAATATACCATTTCATTTTCATGAAAGCTATAAAAATAGGTAGGTACTTTGTGTGAGGATGCAAAGCTTCACGTTTTTTGTGGTCTGCATGTAAAAACTATGACTACGAATCACGTCTTTCAAAAATATATGACCTAAACGTAACTATTTGATGAAATTTGATGAATTTTGAAGCTTCTAGCCGTAAAAAAGGGCTCAAAAATGACAGTTTATATGAACTATATAATATATATACCACCGATCTCTATGATTTTTTCAGACAACAATATATGCTATATGCGTAAGCATTTGGTGAAATTTGAAGTTTCTAGCTGTTAAAACGGGGCAGAAATTGCGCAAAGTTTCTTATCTGAACAATCGTTGTATGAGATATATACTATGTATACCACCGATCTCAATGATTTTTTCAGACATCAATATATGCTATACACGTAAGCAGTTGGTGAAATTTGAAGCTTCTAGCTGTTAAAATGGGGCAGAAATCGCAAAAAAAAATATATATATACTATATATATACTATATATACCATCATATATATATTATATATATCACCGATCTCTATGATTTTTTGACACAGCAATATATACTATATACGTAAGCAATCGGTGAAATTTGAAGCTTATAGCTGTTAAAATGGGGTAGAAATTGCGAAAAGTTTCTTATCTGAACAATCGGTTGAATGAGATATATACTATATATACAACCGATCTCCATGACTTTTCAGACAACATATATGCATATACGTAAGCATTCGGTGAAATTTGAAGCTTCTAACTGTTAAAAAGGGGCTAAATTTGCGAATATATATATATATATATAATATATATATACTATATATACCACCATATATATACCAACCACGATCTCATGATTTTTTCCAGACAACAATATATGCTATACACGTAAGCATTTGGTGAAATTTGAACATATCTAAACGATTTTTAAGATAAATATAAAATAAACAAGTAAGAACGGGACTGTCTTCGGCTGTGCCGAAGACTTCATACCTTTCATGAATGGGGCTGAACAATAATCTTATCCCGTTCGTAATCTCCGAATAATCGGATGTATAAGATAAGAAATATATAGTGAACAGATCTACATACCTTAACGATTTTTAAGATAAATATAAAATAAACAAGTAAGAACGGGACTGTCTTCGGCTGTGCCGAAGACTTCATACCTTTCATGAATGGGGCTGAACAATAATCTTATCCCGTTCGTAATCTCCGAATAATCGCATGTATAAGATAAGAAATATATAGTGAACAGATCTACATACCTTAACGATTTTTAAGATAAATATAAAATAAAAAACGGGTAGGTACTTTGTGTGAGGATGCAAAGTTTCAGGTTTTTTGTGGTCTGCGTGTAAAAACTATGACTACGAATCACGTATTTCAAAAATATATGACGAAAACGTAACTATTTGATGAAATTTGATGAATTTTGAAGATTCTAGCCGTAAAAAAGGGGTCAAAATGACAGTTTATATGAAGTATATAATATATATACGACCGATCTCTATGATTTTTTCAGACAACAATATATGCTATATACGTAAGCATTTTGTGAAATTTGAAGCTTCTAACTGTTAAAACGGGGCAGAAATTGCGCAAAGTTTCTTATCTGAACAATCGGTTGTATGAGATATATACTATGTGTACCACCGATCTCAATGATTTTTTCAGACATCAATATATGCTATACACGTAAGCAGTTGGTGAAATTTGAAGCTTCTAGCTGTTAAAATGGGGCCGAAATCGTAAAAAAAATATTTATATACTATATATATATACTATATATACCATCATATATATATTATATATATCACCGATCTCTATGATTTTTTGACACAACAATACATACTATATACGTAAGCAATCGGTGAAATTTGAAGCTTATAACTGTTAAAATGGGGAAGAAATTGCGCAAAGTTTCTTATCTGAACAATCGGTTGTATGGGATATATACTATATATACCACCGGTATCTATGATTTTCTCAGACAACAATATATGCTATACACGTAAGCATTTGGTGAAATTTGAACATATCTAAACGATTTTTAAGATAAATATAAAATAAACAAGTAAGAACGGGACTGTCTTCGGCTGTGCCGAAGACTTCATACCTTTCATGAATGGGGCTGAACAATAATCTTATCCCGTTCGTAATCTCCGAATAATCGCATGTATAAGATAAGAAATATATAGTGAACAGATCTACATACCTTAACGATTTTTAAGATAAATATAAAATAAAAAACGGGTAGGTACTTTGTGTGAGGATGCAAAGTTTCAGGTTTTTTGTGGTCTGCGTGTAAAAACTATGACTACGAATCACGTATTTCAAAAATATATGACGAAAACGTAACTATTTGATGAAATTTGATGAATTTTGAAGATTCTAGCCGTAAAAAAGGGGTCAAAATGACAGTTTATATGAAGTATATAATATATATACGACCGATCTCTATGATTTTTTCAGACAACAATATATGCTATATACGTAAGCATTTTGTGAAATTTGAAGCTTCTAACTGTTAAAACGGGGCAGAAATTGCGCAAAGTTTCTTATCTGAACAATCGGTTGTATGAGATATATACTATGTGTACCACCGATCTCAATGATTTTTTCAGACATCAATATATGCTATACACGTAAGCAGTTGGTGAAATTTGAAGCTTCTAGCTGTTAAAATGGGGCCGAAATCGTAAAAAAAATATTTATATACTATATATATATACTATATATACCATCATATATATATTATATATATCACCGATCTCTATGATTTTTTGACACAACAATACATACTATATACGTAAGCAATCGGTGAAATTTGAAGCTTATAACTGTTAAAATGGGGAAGAAATTGCGCAAAGTTTCTTATCTGAACAATCGGTTGTATGGGATATATACTATATATACCACCGGTATCTATGATTTTCTCAGACAACAATATATGCTATACACGTAAGCATTTGGTGAAATTTGAACATATCTAAACGATTTTAAGATAAATATAAAATAAAAAATAGGTAGGTAATCTGTGTGAGGATGCAAAGCTTCACGTTTTTTGTGGTCTGCATGTAAAAACTATGGCTACGAATCACGTATTTCAAAAATATATGACGTAAACGTAATTATTTGATGAAATTTGATGAATCTTGAAGCTTCTAGCCGTAAAAAAGGGGTCAATATGACAGTTTATATGAAGTATATAATATATATACGACCGATCTCTATGATTTTTTCAGACAACAATATATGCTATATACGAAAGCATTTTGTGAAATTTGAAGCTTCTAACTGTTAAAACGGGGCAGAAATTGCGCAAAGTTTCTTATCTGAACAATCGGTTGTATGAGATATATACTATGTATATCACCGATCTCAATGATTTTTTCAGACATCAATATATGCTATACACGTAAGCAGTTGGTAAAATTTGAAGCTTCTAGCTGTTAAAATGGGGTAGAAATTGCGAAAAGTTTCTTATCTGAACAATCGGTTGTATGAGATATATACTATATATAGAACCGATCTCTATGATTTTTTCAGACAACAATATATGCTATATACGTAAGCAATCAGTGAAATTTGAAGCTTATAGCTGTTAAAATGGGGTAGAAATTGCGAAAAGTTTCTTATCTGAACAATCGGTTGTATGAGATATATACTATATATACAACCGATCTCTATGATTTTTTCAGACAACAATATATGCTATATACGTAAGCAATCGGTGAAATTTGAAGCTTATAGCTGTTAAAATGGGGTAGAAATTGCGAAAAGTTTCTTATCTGAACAATCGGTTGTATGAGATATACTATATATACAACCGATCTCTATGATTTTTTCAGACAACAGTATATGCTATATAAGTAAATATTCGGTGAAATTTGAAGCTTCTAGCTGTTAAAATGGGGCTAAAATTTGCGAAAATATATATATATATACTATATATATATACTATATATACCACCATATATATACTATATATACCACCGATCTTTATGATTTTTTCAGGCAACAATATATGCTATATACGTAAGCATTCGCTGAAATTTGAAGCCTCTAGCTCTTAAAATAGGGCAGTAATTACGAAAAGTTCCTTATCTGAACAATCGGTTGTGGGGGATATATACTATATATACGACCGATCTCATAAATTTTTTCAGGCAACAATATGTTCAATATACGAAAGTATATGGTGAAGTTTGAAGCTTCAATCTGTTAAATTGGGTAAGATATTACAAAAATCCTCTTTTTCTGAAAAATCGGTTGTATGGAGGATATATGCTATAGTGGTCCGATCCGGTCGGTTCCGACAAATGTCTAATCGGACACCCAAATACACCTGCTCACCAAATTTTATCAAGATATCTCAAAAATTGAGGGACTAGTTTGCATACAAACAGACAGACGGACAGACGGACAGACGGACAGACGGACATGGCTAAAACAACTCAGCTCTTCAACCTGATTATTTCGGTATACTTAATGGTGGGTCTATCTATTTTCCTTTAAGGACTTACAATTTTCGGTTTCGTGACGAAATTAATATACCATTTCATTTTCATGAAAGGTATAAAAATAGGTAGGTAATCTGTGTGAGGATGCAAAGCTTCACGTTTTTTGTGGTCTGCATGTAAAAACTATGGCTACGAATCACGTATTTCAAAAATATATGACGTAAACGTAATTATTTGATGAAATTTGATGAATCTTGAAGCTTCTAGCCGTAAAAAAGGGGTCAATATGACAGTTTATATGAAGTATATAATATATATACGACCGATCTCTATGATTTTTTCAGACAACAATATATGCTATATACGAAAGCATTTTGTGAAATTTGAAGCTTCTAACTGTTAAAACGGGGCAGAAATTGCGCAAAGTTTCTTATCTGAACAATCGGTTGTATGAGATATATACTATGTATATCACCGATCTCAATGATTTTTTCAGACATCA